>PVJO010004528.1:0-69290 GCA_004026905.1 Hystrix cristata | reverse complement strand
TCGCTGGCTTCTTTTCGCAGGGCTTTTGACACACAATTGAACTACATGCTGCCGTCCTAGCACAAAGTGGTGCATGTCCCAGCTGTGCTGGAACCATCCCCAGCCTCATTGGGTGAGACTTGAGACACAGAGCTGAAGGAGGCTCATCCTTTCTGTTCAAGAGGACACAGGTGTCACTACAGGACTGAGCCACCGGAGGCATGTGCCTTTAGGTCCCCTGGGTTTTCTGTGCCTCTCATTTTGTAGCAGGGAAAGTGCTGAACACCGGCTTTGTGCCTGGCCCCCCGGAGCAGCCCCCTGCAATTGCGTGGAAGACATGTAAAAGGCCAGACAGAGACTGGGACATAGCCGTGCTGTCTTCAAGATTTGGTGTCTTTGAGCAACAGACACATCTGTGTCTCTGAGCACCATGTCTGTCTCTGTCAGATTGGGATTTACACAGTCTGCCCCATTGACCATGCCCTGTGCATGGCGGATCCTGGACAACAGTGGGCTGCACATCTGGCAGGGTCCTGTACTCTGGATCTGAGCTCACAGGTGTGCTGAGCCCCTCCTTAGCCCAGGCGTGGAGTGAATCTCTATCCCAGAAATTCCTTTCCCCACCTAAATCTGGGCATCCCGGGGCGGGGGCAGGGGTGGGGATAGGTGGCACTCAGTTCATTTTGAAAACAGGCATTTGTTCCAATACCAGGGGCCCATTAGGGGAAAATTTGAGCATGACATGAATTTCAAAGTTCACATTTGTACAGCATGATGTTGTCTTCAGAAATGCCAGGTGGCCAGAGCCTAGACGTACATATGCTTGTATATGTATACACACACACATGCACATGCACATACCAGCACCTACCACCTGAGATCTCAGTTTACCCAGTGTGCTGGGAGCTGCACCTGCCACACCTGGTCTAGAACTTCTTCCCCCATTTCAGATCATTCTGCTCCTCCCCACCCCCGGCCCCAATGGCTCCTGAGTTGCACCCCTCAACACCTACTTCCTCCAGCAAATTCCAGACCTTTTTCCAGGCAAAGTATTTATTGCAGTACTTCTTATTTCTGTTTTTCTTTTCTCTTTTTTTGGGGGGGTGGTTTGAGACAGGGTCTCACTATGTAGACCAGGTTGGCCTCAAACTTGTGGTGATCCTCTTGCTTCAGCCTCATGAGTGCTGAGATTACACATGTGCACCACTATGCTTGGCAAGTATTTATATATTTCTTAACAATTTTGCATATGTAAAGCTGTGTTCCCCTTTATTGGGTCTCTCTTTGTCAAAATGTGTCACCAGTGAAGGCCCTAAGTCTTTCCCCCCTGAGCCCTGTGGGGTTTTGGGGGAGTTAGGCTTTTTGAGACAGGATCTCACTCTAATTCAGGCTATCCTTGAACTCACTATGTAGCCTAGGCTAGCCTCGAACTTGCAGTGCTCCTTCTGCCTCCGCCTCCCAAGTGCCGGAAATGTGAACACATGCTACACGCCCAGCCCCTCTGTGGTGTTTTGTTTTTGGTTTTGTTTTTGGATTTTTTTTGGTGCTGGGGATCAAACTCAGGGCCTTGTGCTTGCTAGGCAAGCACCCTAACCAGTGAGCTAAATCCCCAGCACACCCTCTGTGGTTTTTAATCTCACCATGTCCCAGAACTCTGAGGCTTTCAGGAACACCCAGGCGACCTGACTCTGAATCCATGTGCCAGCCCTGGGTCCCTGTGGCGGCCAGTGCTGCAGGTGAGGACTGATCTTGGCAGGACACTTGTTTCTTCCATAGGTAACTCCCAGGGGAACAGTGACACTACATGTCTATCCAGTGCCTATTGTGTGCCAGGTACAGCTCTGATTCACGCAGATGCCCTCTTGGAAGTCACCGGAGTCCTGGGAAGTTGGATGAACAGTGCCTTTCTTCCACAGATTAGAGCACTAGTCTCAGACAAGAGAAGCATTTTGCCCAAGGTCACACAGCCAGGACTCAAAGAAGCTGGGATTAGAGCCAGCTGCACAGAGGGCAAAGGACCAGACAGCAAGAGTTTTTAGTTTTACAAACCTATAAGAGACCTGTCAAGGCTATCCTTGAGGTGCAAAAGCAGCTGGAAAGTGCAGCTGGATAGGTGAGGCTGCACCAGGACACACCTGGTTAGAGATGTTGAGCTTTGACGTTCGTACCATTTTCATGTATCATGCAATATTCTTTTCTATCCAACAATTTGAAAAAGTAACTTGTTCTGTTTTTTTTTTTTTTTTTTTTTTTTGAGACAAGTTCTCCCCATGTAGTTCAGGCTGGCCTTACTATGTAGCCCAGGCTGGTCTCGAACTTGTGGCAATCCTCCTGCCTAGGCCTCTGTTGTAGTTACTTTTCTCTCGTTGTTGGGACAGAATACTCGACACCCAAAGTTAGGGGAAGAAAGGTTTATTAGCTCACAGTCTGCAGAGGTTTCAGTCTATAGTCCGCTGGGTCCGAGGCAGAGCGGCCAGCGTGGCAGAGCGGCAGCCGACCGGCTGCAAAGTAAAGTAAGGAAATGCAAGGAATGTAGGCAAATAAGCAATGCAAACAAGTTAGCAGCTAGTTAGCTTCTTCCTGTATCTTTTATCTAGGCTACCTGTCTCCAGGGCGGCCCGCACTCCCACCCCCAATCTCAGTCTCACATCCTTGATCCTAGCAGAACAATGCCAAATCGATCAATGGATCAATTTAGTAATCACACACTCTAGATCCAGCTATCTCTTACCACATGAGGCTTTGGGGAAACATCTAGACACAAACCATAACAGCCTCCCAAGTGTTGGCATTACAGGCGTGTGGCACCACGTCTGGCAAAAAAAAAAAATGTAACAGTTAAACTTAGCTTGTGGATAATGTTAGGTTTATGCGGCAGGAGGGGGAAGGGAAAAGGCTGACGATGCTTGCCGTGGGAGAAAGCTTTATTAAGGTGTTACAGCTCTCCCCTGTCACTCAAGTGAGAGTGGCCTTTTATCCCTTAGCCGCCCCCCCCCCTTTCGTGACATTGGAGGCTTGAAAGTGCGCGTTTAGGGTTGGTCCTTTCTGCACGGGGTGATTGGGTGGTGGGTAACGCCCCTGGGTAAATTGGCGCGACGGACCTAATTGGGGACTCTAGTCAGGGGGCGGGGCCATTGTTTCGGCGGGAGATTCTGGCATAGAGACGGGGGGGAGGGGCTTTGTGAGAAACCAGCCACGGCCATTTTGGCATGGGGGGGGTCATCCTAACAGATAACAGTGGTGGTAGGCTTGGTTTGGTCTGTGTGGCCCATTTAGCCTACACAGGCACCTGCTCCAGAGAGAGAAAACTAATCAAAAGGGTGCAAACATCTGAGTAGGTCTTGAAGTGTTTTGTAAGTGAAACCCCAAGGCACTTGCATTTTCACTGTAAGTAAATTTTTTTCTTTTTTGCAGTCCTGGGCCTTCCCAGGGCCCTCCAAGTGAGCTGATTTCTAGCTCTAGTGTTACAGTTGAATGGGTCCAAAATAGTCTAGGTTTGTTTGTGGGGCTTTTTGTTTGGTTTTTTTTTTTGAGAGAGAGAGACAGGGTCCTGCTATATAGGTCTGTCTGTCTTTAAACTCACTATGTAGTCCAGGCTGGGCTTGCACTTGTGGCAATCCTCTTGCCTCAGCCTCTTGAGTGCTGGATTACAGGTGTGCGCTACCATGCCCAGCTGAGACAGGATCTTATTAAGTCACTAAATTGCCCAGGCTGGGCTCAAACTTGTAATCCTCCTGCCTCAGCTTCCCAGAGTGCTGAGATGATGGATCTGTGCCCTCAAGGCTGAGTTTTAGAAAGTTTTTTAATATACTAATTCAGTACTACTTGCTATTGTTACCAGATTTTGGGGTGCTAGAGTCTCCTTCTGGGGGTGGTTTCTGTCCTGAGCAAAGGATTCATCAAGACAAGCACAAATGGTAGCAAAGTTTTATTAAAGGTCGGAAGAGAAATAGGCTCTGAGGAGCGAGTTTGGGTCAAGTAAATGTAGGAAAAAAGTTCACCCTACAGCGTTAAGGTGGGCCACCATGCAAGAGAGAAGACAGTGGCAAAAATTCAATGTGCACTGTTTTTTGTATCACCCGCTCTTCAGGCTGATGTCAGGTCTAGGCCATCCTGTGGAAAACCTGCTCGAGTTCTCGGGAGAAGTTGTTACCGGGGAGTTTCCTTCTAGAGGTAGCTTGTACTACAAATGTTTCCTCTCAAACAAAGAATCAAACCAAACAAGCAAAATGGTGCAGAGTTTCACATTTACTATTTGAAATTGGAGAGATTAAAAGTGAAAGGAAAGGTCGAAATTGGCCCTGCAGAGCAAGCTTGGGCTGAGAGGGAAATAAAAATAAAAGCCAAAATAAAATAATAATATAAAAATAAATATACACACTGGGGTTCACAGGGTGGGTTACCATGAGGAAAGCCACACTAGCAAGCTCTTCATGGTGTTTGTATCCTTTTATTCTGTCCATGTGGAACCTGTGAGAAGTACGTATCTAGTCCAGGCTCTTGTGCATGACAAGGAAAGAATTGCCAAGTGTACACCTATGTTTATTGAAGAAGACAGGGCAGTACGGCAGGAACAGACAGAAGGGCAAAAGGAAAAAAGAGGAAGCTTTAAGAGGATCCTTGATGACTCAGGCTTCCAGTATTTAAGGGGTCAGACACCTCTAACTCCAGGTGCTTCCCATTCCATCTCTCGCTGGTGTTGGTGATCTGGCATCACGACCTCCTAAGCTTAAATATGGATAGTCTAACTGTACTATCCCCCCTAGAGTCCTGGTCCCAAAAAATCTTTGAGAGGATTTGAAGGAGGAAGTTCTATCTTCTATAGGTACTTCCAACTGAATAGGGGCATTGGCCCTATCTATGTGAAGACCAAGGAACTCTCACCCTGACTAATCTAGGGGTTCAAGGGAGCTGAGCCCTTCCTCCAAGGGTATTTTTGAGGAACTGTGGATGTGGAAGCAGGTTCTGATCTCAAATTATGGTCACCATCAGTAATTTGATGGCTGTCAAACAAGAAGAAACAAATTCAAGTAAGAGATTAAATACATAAGATCTAAGTAGAAGCATCAATAAGGGCCATGTCCAGGATAGTAACCAAGACCCCAATTCTCGATATTTGGCCAGGATATCCATGACTCATAATAGTTTTTCATGGATTTTAGAAGCATGTCTAGCCAGTTTTTGTGATATGTCTCTTACTATTTTAGATCTGTTGTCAAAGGACATACATTCCTTATTTAGGCAAAAACATAGTCTCTGTTTCAGCTATTAGGAGATCTAGTCCGCCCTGGTGTTGTATGGCAACTAGTGCTAGTGAATTTATCTGGTCTTGAAGGAAGGCAATACTCTGGGCAAATTAGTCTAGACTGTCTTCAAGTTTTTAAGTGGCTGCTGATGACAGGAGAAAGATGTAATTAGTTTTAAGGTCTCATGTAGGTAGTCACTGTTTATTATCTCTATTAGAGGCAGTTTTTTAATAATCCAGGATGACACTAAAAAAAAAAAAAACAGAAAAGACCCAAAAGATGTGTGTTATAACTTGGAACAAGAACTTTAAGCCTAATAGTACAGTTGCACAATTTACTTAGAGGGAGCAAACTGTTTTACTCATCTGTTTAACAAAGTGTTTGGTGTTTGTGGTGGACTTACTGTGGTCAACTTGAGCAGGAACACCCAGCTGAACTGAATTGGTATAGTTCTGGGCACAGAAGATCCACCTGAGGACTGTTGCTGACACAGCATAAAGGAGAACAGGAGCAGAAGGTAGTGGACGGCTGTTTCCCAGGAGAAGCTCTGTGGCGGCTGGTTCTCCAGAAGGAAACTTAGCTGTTCTTGTCACAGAAGGAGATTGGGGCCTTTTGTGGTTGAGGGTGGCTGCTGTTTGTTTCGGGGGAGCTCTAGACTTCATCTCCACTACAACCATTGATTCCAGTATAGATTTCTTCAACCTTTTAGTGCAGACGCAGAGGTACATGGGACAGTGCCATGGGCTCCCAGCCTTTAATTGGATCTTTTGGGTCTGCAGTGCATAGACATTTCAACACTCCTCTTGCATTTGGCTTATGGGTGAATGTTGTAACTTGTAAATATCCTGTATTAAATCTGCTCTCTTGCAAACCACTGACTCTAGAAAAGTAACTAATACAGTGTTTTCTGAAAAGAAGCTAGAAGTCACCTATTTGTTCACAGGTCTGTGAAGTTCACAGGCCTTCTGGTATCTCAGGTGGTTTGAGTTTTACTCTAAAGAGATGACTAACTAGCTATTTCCTGTATCTTAATGGCAAAAGAAGTGGTCAATAGAGCTGTGAGATCTTGTATTAGGCAATGTTCTCCTGACGACTCGACTACTGGTAAAATGGGCATATTGCGTGGGGACTGGCATGGCACCAGTAATCCTATAGTCAGAAATTTGTCAATAATGGGCTTTAATACCAGTCTAGCATCTTTCTTAAGGAAATACTTCTGTCTCCTGTGAGGCTATGGATTAGGGTCCTTTAGCTGAACGACTACTGGGGTGGCCTTGATAGCCCTCCTTGGGATGCCATCAGACCATGCTTGAAGATCTACTGGCAGAGACATTGCGCTGAGTCCTTAGAGACTAGGACCAGGTTGCCAGAGGTTTGAGTATCAGAGTAGCCCTGAGTAGAAAGAGTATATCTCTTCTAATTATTGGTATGGGGCACTCTGGTATTACCATAAAATCAGCTTGGAAAGGGAAATCTTCCAAACAGCAGTTCAGAGAAAGGGTAAAGAGAGCTGTCGGTCAACTCCCTCAAGGCCCACAACAACCTTAGAATGGAATCAAAGTGCACCCCATAAGAAACTAGAATTGAATAAGTCATGCCAGTATCACAGAGGAATGTAACTTGTTTACCCATCACATCTAAAGTTACCCAAGGCTCCTGTGGAGTAATTATAATACTCTTGTGCAGGAGCCTTGTAGGACCCCTCGGGTACCATCACCACTCACTGTCTGGACCTTCCTCCCTGGCCACCATGGTGAGGGGTGACCTCATCCCTCTCTGGGAGTGAGGGCAGTCTCCCTTCCAGTGCTAGAGTCTTCTCCCATGTTCTGACAGGTCCAACGGGGACTAGGTGGTTTCTGAGGATGCTCCTTTGTTTGATGCCCCGTTCGTTTGCACTTGAATCATTCTGACTTGCTCACATCACTCTTTGGCTTGCCCTAGAGTTGTGGGCTTTGTTATGAACCTTATCGAACAGGACAAGCATGGCTTTAGCCTGCCTCCTTTCCTTATTCAGTTCTTCTTTATCCTCTACTTCATCATGCTTACTGAACACCAAACAAGCTTCATTGACCAATTGGTTTGCTTCAGCTTGAGGACCCAGTTGGAGTTTTTGGAGCTTTTTCCTAACATCTGGAGCTGACTGACTGATAAAATACTGTCTTAGGATAATCTGACCTTCTCTATAGTCAGAGTCTAAATCTATGTAATTACAGAGGGCCTCTTCAAGGTGAGGCTGAAAAGCTGGATTTTTACTGGGACCCTACCTAACAGGCCTGAGTTTATCATAGTTCACAGGCCGGGCATCCCTTGTCACATACCAGCTAAAATGGCCTTGATGTATATAGCTTTCGTTTAGGTTTTTCACCTCTGTGTTGTAATCCCACTCAGGCCCCTCTGGGATCCACATAATGCAGCATTTGGCTGGTTATCGGAGGGCGAAGCTGCAGAGGCTTCCTCATTGGCCCACTCTGCAGTTTTTATAATCCTTCTCCTTTCTACTGCTGTGTGACAGGAAATGAAGATGAGCTGGACATCTTGCCAGGTCAGATCAAAAGCCATTTGTTAGCGTATGGAAACCATCAGCAAACTTTTCAGGATCCTCAGAAAATCTACCCAATTTTTCCCTGCATTGCTGAATATTCATAACTAAAAAAGAAACTGGCACCTAGACTGTACCATTAGTGCCTGCTACGTGAGTTCCTTGAATCTGGGGCCCAGTGGTAAGTAGCTCCAGGCCTAGTGTGGGGCAGACTCAGGAGGTGGCCTTTGTGTCCTAAGGGCACTGGCTGAGCAGGTTGCTGAGGAGGTATTCTATGAAAAGGAAGAGCTGCCAGGAGGGAGGCCTCTGCAGTATCAGCCCCTGAGAGATGGTGACTTCTAGGGCACAGATCAGGCCTCTGGTAGAGGGCCATAAAGGCTTAACTATAAGGCACCTCTGACCATTTGTCCTGATCCCTACAGCAAAGACACAGTTGAAACGTGCCATATTTCAGGCTGCCAAGGAGTGGCCATGTCTCCTTTTCCTGAGTGGCTACGTAGGCCATTTGTTATTATTCAGGAGTATGAGATGACCTCTTTGAACGGTCTTAGTGTGGAACTTGTCCCGGTCGTTAAGCAGACATCTGAGCAGGGACCCATTTAGCTACCCACAGGTTTAACCTGGCACAGCTAAATTTTGGGTCATTCAGTTCCCCAGGAGTGTGACCTGGTAAGATTGAATTCCTTGGAATGTAGCAGGCCTGTCCCTGGGTGAGTCCCCATTAGTGGGGACCTGACAGGGCCTTTCCTGCTAATCTTGCCCTTCTCGCACATCAGGCACCCCCTATCAGACCCAAACCCTTTGAGGCTGGACATCTCCAGCCTTTAGTGAGCACTGGTACTGCTTCCTTTGGACCCATTAGATTCCCCTATAAACACAATTCATCTTCTGGTTGAAGAGCCCAGAAGCAGGATGTTTTACTGGCTGAATGTTCTTTGGCCAATTAAAAAGGAAACAAGACCCATCCCTAGAGAAAACTCAACTCACTAGGTCAAACTACAAAGCATGCATACACATCTGGTGACAAAAATCTCAAAAATCAGGCACTGTCTAAATTCAGTAAGCAAATACAGGTTACCCATCCTTTCAGACAGCAGAATAAACTTAAAGCCACAGTTATCACACTGAAAAGCAAAACCGAGTAAAAAGGACAGCAAACCAATATCAGCAAACTATGCTAGGAAGCAACAGCTAGGCAGGGCTTTAGGGCCCAGAGGAGATGAGTCAGCTAGTCTGTTTGGTTCCCCACCCAGGCCCCTTCTGCCGGTCAGTGCATGCAGAAGAAGTGCATGGAGGGAAGTTTAAAAAAACCAATTCCTCTCTTCCCTATGGGAAGACACTGTACTTCTGAACCCTGTTCTTTGTGTTATCCAAAACCAACATCTAAACCAAAGGAACGTGAATACTCTGATAGCTGGAAAGCCTGAGGGGGAGAGGGGCTCAGAAAAGGAGAAGGAAAATTACTAAAACCTGTGGAAAACGAAGCCCTCCACATGCTTACACAACCCGTGGGGAAGCACGAACACCCTTGGTGCTAAACAAAGAGCTGACCAAATTCAGGGCAAGTTACCAGGTACTCCACAGAGGAAAGGAACAGTTCAGGTGGGCCAGGTCCATATCTCCTGGTCCCCGACCGTGGGCAACTATGCCAAAGCATTTGTCTATCAACAGCCCTCTCCCCTGCTGAACATGGCTTGCGCCCAACCCCACTGGGGCATGTGACAGGGCCTCCAAGGTGGACTTTCTGTATTGTGTGGATCAACAACAGAATGGGCCCCTCGTGTCCCCCATAAGGACAGGAGCCTTTTGTCTCACAGTCTAGTCTTTTCTACACAGTGATTGGTCCACCTCTCCTCCAGGATATCCATTTTTTTCTGCCCAGAAAGGAGAAGAGAGGGGGTTTCCAGACAGAGTGGGGAGTTACCTTCCTTCCTGGCTGGGTTGTCTGGTTGCCCACTTCTGCTGAGGTCTCTGAAGCTTCTGGCGATACGGCCAATGTTTGATGAGGTCTCTCGAGGTTTGATAATGTCCTTCTGGCTTGGCCTATCAGATCTTTCAGTTGAATGGGCCAAAAATAGTCCGTGTTCTTACGTACAACAAGGAAAGAATAGCCAGGCATACACCTCATAGTAAGTAGTAAGTAGCTACGTTTATTGTAGGTCACAGGACAGTAGCAGCGGGAACAGACAAAAGGGCCAAAGCAAAGAGGTGGAAGAAAAACCCTCAATGAGTACTGACAAAACTCAGGTTTTGGGGCTGAGGATTTAGCTCAGTGATTAGAGTGCTTGCCTTGTAAGCACAAGGGCCTGAGTTTGATCCCCGGCACCACAAAAAAAAAAAAAAAAAAAAAAAAAAAACAACTCAGGTTTTCAGTACTTATAAAGAGTCAGATACTTCAGACTCCAGGTGCCTCCTATGGCATCTCTCACTGGTGTCGATGATCTGCTGCCTCGGCCATCTTGACCTCCTGGTTTAAACATGGATAATCTAACTGTACTACTAGTTTGTATGTTTAATTTTGACACAGGTTCTCTCTAAAATGCTAAGTTGCCTCCACTGGATTTGAACTGAAGATCATCCTGCTTTAGCCTCCCAGAGTGCTGGGATTATAGGGCCTCACATCTCCGCCTGGTTTCCTGGTGGGGGTGGGGGGAGCCAAGGACAGAGGGAGCCAGACAAAAATCAGAGGCTTCCCACAGTCATTCTCAGAAGTGAAACCCATCACTTTTGTTCTGTTCTACTCCTTAGAAGCCAGACTCTTGCTGGCTATTGTGGTACACACCTGTAATCTCAGCACTCAGAAGGGTGAGGCAGGAGGATTGCCATAAATTTAAACCCAGCCTAAACCACACAGGTAGTTCAAGGCCAGCCTGAACTACATACCAGGATGCTGTCTCAAAACAAACCCAACTCAGGCCAGAAAGGACACGGAGCCCCACCACTGTGGGAAGAAGCCAGGCCCAATTTAAATTGTACTCAGAAACAGTTGGGTCTAAAAGTGCCTGCCAGCATTAAGTAGTACTTGAACACTTGCCTGCTGCCTAAATCCAGCATAGATCTGAGGTCTGACTGCCTTCCTTATCCACCAAGAACATGTCTCAGCGTGGTCATTGTCACAGCCTGGGTAAATAGAGGGGCCTCTGGAATAGGGAGTGGACCTCACAAACACACAGGCCTTACAGCTAGGAAGAGAAAATGGAGAACTGCTACACTCCCAAACTGCAGATCTTGGAAGGAAACCACTCATTCAAAAACACAGATTAAAAAGGTTCTTTTCTCTGTTTTGGGGCTCATTTTCTTTTTTCTTTTTCCTTTTCTCTATTATTCTATTTCTTTGTCCCTTTTTTGTCTTTTATTTCTTGTTGATTTTTTCTGTTACTGTTACCTAATTCTATATCCTACTCCATGATAGAATCTTTTGTCTCCCTCTTCTCTGCTCCTTATCTTCCAATTTTAATTTTTCGAAATTTTTCTTGGATTCTCCTATTCCCAACCCTCTGTATCTTTAATAGTATAACTTTAAGCTTTATTAATCTTTAGATAGTTAACTCTATGTTAGTACTGTTGAATTCTTCTCTATCATTAGTGGAGGTATAGTTATTGAATTTAGTAGATAGATGCTCTATGACAATACCTGGTTTGCTTTAGAGTTTATACTATAATTGTACATTTCTTTTCTAAGGATAAAGGTGGTAATTTATTGATTCCTATGGTATGTGAATACCCAGTTTGTCTTGGACAGTAGTACTGTTGGCGATTTACTTGATATTGCCAGGGTTTCATAATTGTAGATATTAATGGATTTTCTCTGTATGCTGTTAGTTTGTTTCAAAATGTTTTCCCAAAGCCTCATGCAGTCATAGGTGGAGATGGATCTAGAGCATGTGATTAATAAATTAGTCTACTGATCGGTTTGGCATAGTTCTGCAGGGATTAAGGATATGATGCTAGGATTAAGTGCTCTAAAATTAAGGGTGGAAGTGCTACCCACCCTAAACGCAGGTAGCCTGGATAAAATATAAGGTACAGAAGGAGGCTTGTCTTGCTTGCTTGCCTTGCTGCCTTCTGCCTGTTGGCCATGCCACCCTGCCTTGGATCCAGTCGATTACAGACTGAAACCTCTACAAACTGTGAGCTAAATAAATCTTTCCTTCTTTAACTTTGGGTGTTGGGTATTTTTATCTCGTCAATGAGAAAAGTAATTAAGACATATGCCAAAACCTGGAATACCTTTGTGACAGTAACAGAGCTATCAAAAATTGGGTGTAGTGGTGTATGCCTGTAATCTCAGTACTTGGGAGGCCAAGGCAGGAAGATCCCCATGAGTTCAAGACCAGCCTGGGCTATGCAGAGTTCAAGGACGGCCCAAGCTACATAGCAAGACTGGGTGTCAAAAAATGAACAAACAAAAAACAATCTGCCATAGCCTGAGGTAAACAGTGAGGCCCTGTGTTCAATCCCCAGTACTGCTGAACAACAACAATGAAACATTGTTTATGTTGAAAAGTATATTTAAAAAAAAGCAACCACTTCATACCTACCAGGATGGCTGCTTAAAAACAAAACAAAAAAAGCTGGAAAATAACAAGTGTTGGCGAGAATGTGAATAAACTGGAAGCTTCCACATTGCTAGCAAGAATGTAAAGTAATACAGCTGCTGTGGAAAGTCTGGTTGCCCCTCAAGAAGCTAAACACATAATTACCATATGACTTAGCAATTCCATTTTTAGGTATATGTCCCAAACAATTTAAATCAAGACCTAAACATATATTTTCAGACCAACACTGATTACAGGATCACAGTAGTCCAGAGATGGGAACAACCCAAGTATCAGTTTACAGATGTACAGAAAAACAAAATGTTGCATATTCATATCAGGATATATTACTCAACTATGAAAAGGAATGAAGTTCTGTTACATGTTACCCCATGGCCAAATCTTGAAAATATAATGCTAAGTGAGATAAGGCAGTCACAAAGGACAATTATTGTATGATTCTACTTCCATGAGAATCCTACAATAGGTTTCTCCTAGAGACAGAAGGTAGATTAGCTGTTATGTTGGACAAGGGTGAGGGAGAAATGAGGAGTGAATCCTTTAATGGCTAGAGTGTTTGCATGTGGTGGTGGAAGAGTTTTAAAAGAGGATAGTGCTAATAGTTGCACAACACTATGTGTAATGCCAGTGATGTGGCACATATCTGTCACTCCAGCTACTCAGGAGGCTAACGGCTAACGAAGGAGGATTGCCATGAGTTTGAGGTCAGCCAGGGCTACGTAATGAGTTCAAGGCCACCCTGAACTATAAAGAAGGCAGATTTCATGTCATACGTTCATGTTACTACAACACAAAGAAGCAATGGATAGATTTATTCAGGATTAAAGTTTTCATAAATAGTATGATTTTATATTGCTTCACAAAATACTGCTGTCTACATAGTTGCAAAAATTTTTATACTTTAGTATTTTCAAAATTCATGAAGATTACAGAATTGTTTATAATATAAAAAGCTAGTAGCAACCTAACATCCAACAATAGCTGAATGCTTATACAAAGTAATCAACCTTATGCAAATAATATTGTCATTAAAATAATAATTATGGCTGGGAATTTAGCTTCGTGGTTAGAGTGCTTGCCTAGCAAGCACAAGGCCCCTGAGTTCGATCCCCAGCACCAAAAAAAAAAGTAAATAAGTAAATAAAATAATAATTGGATGGAGATTTAGCACAATGGTTAGAGTGCTCACCTAGCAAGTGCAAGATCCTGAGCTCGATCTCTGGCACCAAAAAAAAAAAAAAAAATTATGTAGCAACATAGAACTTCACTACAATATAGTATTAAAGGGAAAATTTATGTATTGTCATTGGGAACATAAGTATGTACTGCATGTTGGAAAACAATTAATTAGATGAGAGTTGTCCGATTCAGTATTTTTTTTTTTTCTTTTTTGGTGAGGGGTGCTGGGGCTTAAACTCAGGGCCTTGTACTTGGTAGGTAAGCACTCTACCACTTGAGCTAAATCTCCAACTGGATTCAGTATTTTAAAGTCACCTTTTCCTATTGTCTAGGCTCCCATACTTTTATTAAAAATTAAAGTGATCAGGGTGTAGTGGTGCAAGCCTACGATCCCGGTGTTCGGGAGGCTGTGGCAGAAGGATCACTGCCAAGTTCGAGGCCAGCCTGGGCTACATAGTCAGTTCAAGGCTAGTCTCAAGTACATGGTGAGATCTTGTCTTAAAAAACCAAAACGAACAAACAGAAACCGAAATGAAACAAAACAAAAATGAGCCAGGCTGTGATGGTGTATACCTCTGGGAGACTGAGGCAGCAGGATCGCAGGTCGGAGCCCAGCCTGGGCAATTTAAGGACTTAAGAAGACCCTGTCTGAAGAAATAAACAGGGCTGCAGATGTAGATCAGTGCAAAGGCCCTGGATTCAATTCCCAGTGCCACGAACGAAGAGGAGGGGAAGGGGAGGAGAAATAAGAGTACGGGGAGAGAAGGAGGGAGAGAAATGGGGGGGGATGCGGTGGGGAGGAGAGGGGGAATAGTAGTAATTAGATGGTGCAGTCGCACGCTTTCCGCTCTGGGGCTCAGATCACCGCGCCCGCCCGCTGGGTTCTGCAGCTCCAGGCTGAGCAGGGCCGCACCGCAGGCTCAGCGCCACTGTCTGGGAGGCGAACTCCGCCTGGCGTTCCGTCTCTCGGTTCGCTAAACGTGGGCCTCACTTTCCCCCTTCCTCACGCAGCGAGGCTCGACCCTGCCTCATTCCCGGGAGATCTGGCCATTCTCGGAGCAGCCCCAGGCCCCAGTCCGGGACGGCAGAGCTCAGGGTCCCTCCACTGTCGCCAGTGTCCACGGAGCCCGCGGGTCAGCGCGTCTCCTCCTAGCCGGGTCGCGAAGCCCGAAACGGTCTTCGCAGGCCCCACCCACAACAGTCCAGGCGCCGCCTCCGCTCCCGCCCTGTTCCCCGCCCATCTCGGCTCCCAGCACAGCGCATTGGTCCGGCCCCTGCCCACCCCCGCGCCCCTGCCCCCAGTTTGCGTGTTCCCGGCCCCACCCCCTGCCCCCGCGGATCTTTGACCCCCCCATAGGGCGCGGCGCGCAGGCGCAGGCGCGAGGGCGCGCGGGCGGCATGGGGACTGCGGCGGCTGCGGCGGCTCCCGGCGAGGGGGCGCGCAGCCCGAGCCCAGCAGCAGTATCCCTTGGCCTCGGCGTGGCCGTCGTGTCGAGCCTGGTGAACGGGTCTACGTTCGTGCTGCAGAAGAAGGGCATCGTGCGCGCTAAACGGCGAGGTAGGGCTACGGGCCGCGCGGGCTGGGGCGGGGGCGGTCGCGGCGGCTCGGTCCTCGCTGCGCCGCGGTCCCTAACCTCCCCGGGCCACTGACGCCTCGTCTTGGCCCGGGCCTAGCTGACCTTCCTCGGCCCGGCCTGACTCGGCAGCAGCCCGACCGCCCCATCCACGGGACCAGGCGGGGACCAGGCGGGGACCAGGCCGGCGGTAGTCCGGGGCTCATCCGAGCGGGGCGAGCCGTCTGTGCCGGGGTCCTAGATGGAGACGTTTCAGGTTTAGACCGGAACCATCTTCAGGGTGAAGAAAATGCAAGGCAGAGTTTAACAGACATCCCAAAATGGCCCCGCCGAGCGTTCCCTGGGTGGACAGGCCCCCAGGCTCTCCTCGGGGTGCAAGAGAGCTGAGCGGGGCCAAGAGGGCCCGGGGACCCTGGCCCAAGGCGAGGTCAGGGAGCTTGGAAGCAGAATGAACATTGCTTCGGAGGGACTGGAAAAGCTTGTGGTTGGTGGTCCTCGTAATCTCACGTGACTGTATTAGGAGCTCTCTGGAGAGGACCTGGCTGCCAGGTCAAGCGCTCTGAGAGGAAGTAAAGCCATTTAATTGTTCAGATTCCAGAACACAGGTGAAGCGTTCTCAGTGGTGGGGGCTGAGAGCCAGGAGTGTCTTCAGAAAAGAGATAAGGGGCCCAATAATCCTGGAGTGAAAACGTAAAACCATGAATATTTATTTAAAGAAGTTAACTTCAGAGTGAAAGCATCGCAGTCTTCACATAAAACCTAAATAAAACCAAGTGTGACTTCCCAAAGATGCAGAAATGTCTGTAAGGCACAAACATCAGTGCACACTTCTGGCAACACTGCCCAAGAAGCATCTGTCAGTTTGACAGACCTCAGGACTGGGTAAAATGTGTGTTGCAACTCAGAAATAAACTACTCCTGTTGTCTTAATAAAATGCGAGGAGGGCACTTCATTTCCGTGATAGCTTCCCAAATCCCATGATCCCAGTCTGACCCTGAGAAAAAGGTGACAAACCATACAGACCTGAACTAGAAAACATCTTACAAAGATTCCAACCGGTTCTCTGATCAAGGTCGTGAAATCTGAGAAACTGTCACAGCAGGAGGAACCTCAGGACACATGACACTAAGACATTCGGAGAAAACAAAGGAAATCTGCATGTATTCATCTCAGTTTATGCATTCAAGGGAATTGGTGAATAATAAGCACAAATCAACCTTTATAAAAGCACAGTGGAAGTTTGGGGGTGCAGCTCAGTGGTAGAGATGTACTGTACTTAGCAGTTTCAACACTCTAGGTTCAATCCCCAATACCACATTAGAAAAAAATTAAACACATTATGGTTGCTGTTATTGATATCTACATACTAGGCCTCTGTTAAAGTGAAAATGTGATATTTGTTAATTCTGTACTTCCTTAATTACCACCAACAGCTACCAACTCAAGCTAGTTGGGCTACTCGTGGTGGTAGAAGGCAGAGTTGTTTCAGTGTCTCCCCCCCTCCCCCATACTGGGGCTCAACACCTAGGGATGCTGTGCCACTGAGCTACATCTCTAGCCAGCCCTTCTTTTTTTTTTTAATTTCTTTTTTTATTTTATTATTTTTTTTTAATTTTGAGACAGTCTCACTGAGTTGTTCAGGTGAGAGTCAGACTCGCGATCCTTGTGCGTCAGCTTCCCTTGGTGCTGTCAATAAGTCTGATTTGTTCAGCAGATGTTTATGAAGCTCTTCTTACATGTCAGACATTGATGTACGTATTGAGAATAGAACCAGTTTAAAATCTCTTACTCATAAAACCGTTTTCATTTCTGCTCTTATGGTTTAGATCTAAAATGACCCCCAAAGTCTCATGTGTTCAGAGGTGGATTACCGGGTGCTATACACCTTGGTTGATTCGTCATTGGAAGAGTTTTCAGGTGAATGTGCTGTTGGGAGGTGGGGCTAGGAGGTGGGTTGAGCAGCTTTCTTCTGCTGGGCCCTTCCACAAGGCCATATCTGCCTTGGAGACAGCTGACCATCTGAAACTGTGAGCCAAATAAATTTCTCAACCCTTTTTAAAGTTTTTTAATTTTTCTTATTGGTGCTGGGGATCGAACTCAAGGCCTTGTGCTCGGTGGGCAAGCACTCTAACCACTGAGCTAAATCCCCAGCCTCATCCCTTTTTTTAAATTAAAAAAATTTTTTTTAAAAATTAGGGTCTTGCTAAGTTGTCCAGTCTGGACTCAAACTTGCAGTCTTCCTCCCTCAGCCTTGCGGGAGTGCATGTACCACCACACTTGGCTAACCTCTTTATGTTGTGGGTGTCGAGTGTTTTGTCCTGGTGAAGGGAAAGCTGACTGTACATCTGAGCAGTAGAGTGGACCACTGTGAAAGGACCGAAATGAGGAGCAAAGAAAAAGGTAAACAGAAATGCTAGAGACATAGTAGTGCATGCCTGTAATCCCAGCACTCTGGGAGGCTGAGGCAGGAGGATTGAAAGTTTGAGCCCATCTTGGATGACTTTTAGTGAGTTTCCAAGACCCTGTCTCAAAATTTACAAATCCAAAAAAAGGCTGTGGGTGTAGCTCAGTGCAAAGGGTCTGGGTTCAGGCCCCAGTACTGTAAGCAAGGAGGCAATGAGTCAAACAAGCAAAAAGCTGTAAAGTCAAGTTCTTAACAGACACCTGACCTCACGATTTCTTACACTGTAAAAAACTGTATCTTATTGCAAGTTTAAACCTTAAATGAATTGCCTGGTGGCAGCAGTTCCAGACACTCTGCTTAAGGGGAGCCAAGTCCTTCTATTTGGAGGTTTGGGGTTCACCTTCCTCTATAACTGGCTTTCAATCTTACTTTTTATTTTTTGGTGCAGGGGATTGAACTCAGAGCCTTGTGCTTGCATGACAAGCACTCTAACCACTGAGCTAAGTCCCCAGCGCCCTCAGTTTTAAGACTACCTTAAGAATCTTTGTTTTGTTTAAAACAGACTCTCTCACTTTGTAGCCAGGGCTGGCCGCAAACTCACAACCCTCCTGCCTCAGCCTCCTGAGTGCTAGGATTATAGGCATATGCCATCATGTGTACTTTTTTTTTTTTAATCAAAATTTTTTTCTTATGGCATATCCTGGATTGAACCCAGGACCCCATTTTTGCTAGGCAAGAACCATATTCCCATCCCTTTTTTACTTACGTTGAGACCGGATCGCACCAAATTGCCTAGGCTGGCCTCAAACTTACGATCCTCTTGCCTCAGCCTCCCAAGTAGCTGGGATTACAGGTGTGTGCCTCTGTACAGTACCTGACCTCAATCTCACTTTTAAAGGATCTTCCCAATGAATCAACTAGATGAAACTCTTGGTAGGCCAAGGAGTGTACCCTGTCACACAGCTCATGGTGGGAATGCCTGGCTTCCTGTCCGTGTCTTTGATCTGTGAGTGGGAATTGGTAAGGAGACAGGTGGGTCCAGGTCATTCACAGAAGATCTGTCTCCCAGTGTGTATTGGATGTTGGTTCTAGGACCCCCACAAGTACTAAAATCTCTCATTTTATAATGATGTGGTGTTTGCATGTAATCTATGAAATCTTTAGGTATTCTTAAATCTTCCGTGTATAGATGATTTAATACCTGATGCCACGTAAAAGTTATATAATAGCCGTTATACAGTATTGCTTAAGGGAACAATAAAAAGAAAAAAAAAGGTTTATATATGTTCAGTACAGATGCCTTTTTTTTTTTTTGGTGCTGGGGATCAAACTCAGGGCCTTGCACTTGCAAGGCAAGCCCTCTAACCACTGAGCATTTGAAGTGTTGTGATCTGTGGGTGTAGAGCGTGAGGCTGTGGAGGACCAGCTGTACTGGACATGCCGTGTTGCAGCCCCTGGGAAGTAGGGCTTCTCTGAAGCAAAGGAGTAACCACAGTGGGAAGGCAGTGTGGGCTCATCCCATGTTGGTCAGCTTTCTGTCACCATGAAGAAAACCTGAAATAAACATATTAAAAGGAGGAGAAGTTTACTTTTGTGCCCAGTTTAAGAGAGGTTGGTCCACAGTCGCTTAGCCTGTTGCTTTGGCCTGTGGCAGCAGAGTGCAGTATGGCGTGGAGTGTATGGCAGAGGAGGCTTGCTCACTTCACAGTGGTGGGGAGGCAACAAGAGAGGAAGGGCCAGGGTCCTACAGTGCCCTGGGAGGACATGCCCCTGTGCTGAGGGTTCCAGCACCTCTGGAGAATGCCGCAATCTAGTGATATTTGGGTCAGATGGGTCAGCATATAGGTCTTCGGGGGATGTTTAGAATTCCAACCAAAACATGACCTAAATAATCAGAAAATATCTCCAGAGAATAACATTATTTGTTCAGGAATATTAGTGTGGCAATGGGAATACACAGGCTACAGTAAATTCTGGGGATACTCAACGAGGTTGAGCCAGAAGTTTTTAAAGGCAAAAATGGAGAGATTACATACACTCCCTGGATACCAAGTCATTGGCCTTAGAGGCCTGAGGCAGCCAGCGCCAGCTTGGTGGTAGAGGTACCTTGTTTGGCAGGTGTTCTGCACAGAGCATCTTCTCTGAATCGTTGCAGTCTTAAAGGATGTTAGAGATAAACCTCATTACATAAATCTGTGAGGAGTGTATGTGACATGTGAGGTGCTGGTAGAACTAGGACTCTGGTGGGACTTTACAGAATGGAGTCCTGTACTTGTTTAAAGGCAAGCAGGCAGGCAGGCAGGCAGACCTGCGCGCTTCCCTGCTCCAGTTCTATAGAGGTCTGATGAGAACGGTTTCATCTTAGTATCAGTGACTTTTACAGTGACAGCAGGTTACAAAAGGTGGAGCAGACAGAGCTCACTTGCTGGGAGCTTGGCTGGGAGTCGGGCTGTGCAGGAGGGGAGATCATTGAGGAGGTGGTATGGCTGCCTGGAACAAGTGTCCTAGGGACAGTCTTGGCAGAGTTGTGCACTCAGAAACTGGTAGAAGCTTTTAATAGATAACTGCATGCAATTTGGTATAGACCAGGGCCAACCAGCTGATCGTAAAAAAAATCCTTTTCATCACAACTACAGTATCATCTCATATCCCTGAGATGGCAGTTGTCAAAAAGACAAAATAAATGTTTGCCTAGGATGGAGAGAAATTGAATGCTTATGCATTGCTGTTGGAAATGTAAAATGATGTAGCCGCTATTGAAAATAGCATCTTTGTTCCTCAAAAAGTTAAGCACAGAATTACCACCTGATTCAGCAGTTCCACTTCTTGGCTTACCCCAATGAAGTGAAAGCAGGATTCAAGGTATTTGTACACCCAGACTAAGCAGCAATATTAAAAATGGAGAAAAGGAGAATGACCGTGGGCCCCTCAACTGATTGAGGGTGTGTCAGCTGGCACTGTTGTTGGGGTTGTAGAGAGGCTGGTACTATTGTTTGGGGCTGTAGAGAGGCTGGCACTGCTGTTTGGGGCTGTAGAAAGGGTGGTACTGTTGTTTGGGGCTATAGAGAGGCTGGCACTGTTGTTGGGGTTGTAGAGAGGCTGGCACTGTTTTTGGGGCTGTAGAGAGGCTGGCACTGTTGTTGGGGCTATAGAGAGGCTGGCACTGTTGTTGGGGTTGTAGAGAGGCTGGCACTGTTGTTGGGGCTGTAGAGAGGCATTACATCATGGAAGGAGTGTGTGGCAGAGGCAGCTGCTCACCTCATGGCAGTTGGGAAGTGAAAGAGGGAAAAAAGAAGGGACTAGGGTCCTCTTGTACTCTCTGACAACACTCCCCAGTGACCTGATGTTACAGTTGAGTGGGCCAGAAGTAGTCCAGATTCTTGTGTACGACAAGGAAAGAATTCCAAGTGTACACTCCGTAGTAGGTAGCTGCGTTTATTGGAGATCTTTGGGAAGGTAGCATCTGGGACAGTGGAAAGGAAAAGGCCAGGAAGGGCTAAAGAGCAGGAGTGAAAGAGGAATGGCGTGTAAATGGTGTGAATGGGACGAAAGGCACTTGAATAGTGTGTCTGGTAACTCAGGCTCCTTGGATTTAAAGGGTAGCCCTTTAACTTCTAGGTGCCTCCCACTGAGTCTTTTGCTGGCAGTCAGAGCCCTGTCCCCTAGGGTGGGGCAATTACTTAGGCTTTTGTTACTATGTTTTGTACCCTCTAAGAAGATGGAAGTATAGATAATCCTTAAGATGTTTATGTTTATGGTTGAGCTTTTAGAGAAGGGAGTGGCTCACTCAGCTCCTTTGTTTCTGACTGTACTACTAGGGCAGCCCATGGGCCACCTCTTAAAGATCCCACTACTTCACAACAGTGCTGCAGGCTGGGTACCAAGCTGTCCACACATGGACCTTTGGGGGAACATTCTAGATCCAAACTTCAGTACTGCAGATGGATAAGTGAAATGTGGTTTATACATAAAGTGGAATATTATTCAGCCCTAAAAGGAAGAAAATTCCAACACACATTACAACATGGATGAATCTTAAGGGATTATGCTCAGTAAAATAAGCAGACTATGGAAGGATGAATATTGTATGATTTCACTTACATAAGGGCCCTTGAGTAGTCAAGTTCATAGAGAGAAAGCAGGATAGTGGTTACAAAGAGAGCAAGTAGGGAATGGGAACTGAGTGGTTAAAGGGTACAGAGTTTCAGTTTGGCAAGACAGCAAAGTTTTGGAGAAGGACAGTAGCAATAGTTGCACACCAGTGTGAATGCTTTTGATACCACTGAACCGTGTAGTGAAAAATGGTTAAAATGGTAAATTTTGTGTGTATTTTACCAAAATAAGAAAAATTCCTTGGCTTTCATGGTCTTCTCCGTGAGAGGTACAGCACCCAGAGGGCAATCCTATGCGTGTTAGCACACTCGGAAGAGAAGTGAGTTGTGTCACGTGAGTAGAAGCCGGCATGCACTTTCTAGTTGCCAGAGTGTCCCTGCATTCAGTGGAGATGGGCGAGTCCACGTCTGGGGTGGACATGTGCTTTCTCAACACCTCGCCTGTTATTCCCTTGCTCCCGACACTCGGGCACACCCTAGGCATCTGCACCCCTTTGTCCTCCCAGAGATGGAGACAGAGACGGCAGTGAGTTCCTGCTGCTTCTGTGAACCTTCCAGACCCTTCCAGACCCTGGTTCACAGACCCCAGACCCTTCCAGACTCTGTGAACCTTCCAGACCCTTCCAGTTCCTGCTGCTTCTGTGAACCTTCCAGTGCCCTGTGTGTGTGTGTTTCCTTGGCACCTGTCTCCTGAAACCTGTGGATGATAACTCTTCCCCCTGTTTGCATTTCCCCCTGGATCTCAGTTTCTCAAAAGCAGGGCATATGTCCTGTCCATGGAGAGGCGCGTGGTAGACAGTCATGGTGTCTCATGGTAAGACACTCAGTTGTGGGTAACTGTGGTGTGTGTGTGTGTGTGTGTGTGTGCGCACGCACGTGCGAGCGTACTCATTCACATATGCCTAAGTCATTCTTCATATTTTATTAAGAATTTCAGGCCTGTCTTTAAGTTACTTGGAGCTGACTTCATGTACTGCAGTCTGTACTAGGATACAGAATCCAGGGTTGCTGCTGGATCTGAAAATTTGTAACTCTGTCTGATCTTTAACCTTGAGCAAAGACTGTGGGTCGAGACTATGTTGAGAACCAGGCGAGAGTTAGGGCTGGACTGGTTCTGCAGCCTGTCTCTGGCTTACTTGACGCTGTTTCCTTAGAAGAAGTGATAGAGGAGGCTGCTGCTTACTGAAGACCCTTGGAGTGGCACCTCCATGCATCTGTCATGGTTCTGGAAGTTGGTGTGCTCAGCCGGCCACTCATGTGTTGCGGTGGTTGCAGTCCCGTGGTGGTGGCTGCTAAACTCATCTTTGTGCTTGACTTGACTGGCCAGACACTGTGGCTTCTTCACACATGTGTCTGGGGTAACAGAAGCAGCTGGGGGCTTGCTGAGCCTCTCTCCTCCTGCCCTCCCTCTTTCCATGCAGTCTCTCACACCCAGCTACCTTACTGCAGGATAGTTTCAGGGCAGTCAGACCTTTGACCTAGTGGGCGACCTCTCCTCGATCAGACCTCCCAAGAACTGCAGTGGAAGCTGTGTGGATCCTTGCAATGCCACTTCTGCCATGTCGTTTCGGCTTAGGCAGGGCTAGCGCAGGTGCCGCATGGGAGGGATATGAGGATATGACCCTTAGGAGGAAGGACATTGAAAAGGAAGTTGAGGTCTCAGGAGATGGTGCCGGGATTTGAAACCAGTTTGGGATAATTTTTGTTTTGTTTTGCCTGCCTTTTTTTTTTTTTTTTTTTTAAAGACAGGGTCTTGCTATGTAGTTCAGGTTGGCCTTAAATCCACTGTGTTAAACTAGGCTGGCCTCAAGTTTGAAGTGATCTTTCTGCCTCAGCCTCCTGAGTGCTGGGATTATAGGTGTGTGCCACCTTTTTAAAGGCAGGGTCTCATTTGTTGCTGGGGTTGACCCTAAACTTTTGGGCTCAAGTAATCCTTCTGCCTCAGACTTTTGAGTAGCTTGGACTATAGGTGTATACCACTGTGCATGGTTGAAGCTGATTTTGAAGTCATTTTCTGCCTCCCCTTGCTTTTTGTAGGGAAGGTAAAGGGAAAGATGGATAAATCCACCATAGATAAGGCTTTTCTGAGGAAGGGCTTCCTAATTTATTTGGAGAAAAGTAGTGCTCTTGTAACAGGGATGGGTCTAAAATAGAGTCAAGTAAGTACAAAAAACAATAGCATAAACAGTTAAGAGCTAATTCAAGTCATGCAGTTAGTTAAATTTAGGAATGTAAATGGAATCACAAGAAGAAAGATAAAAGTTACAATAGATTGATTAGGACCCCTCATCCCAGGAAAGAAACTTATTAGAGAGAGTATGCTAAATTTGTTAACAATGCCTCCCTAACCTCCTGGCTGAACTTGGAAAAATTTAGAAATATAGAGTAATGTGTTTCCAGCTAAGTAACTGTTTGTTTTAAGCTATACAAAGCCTTCTGCTGCTCTCTTTACCTAAATAAGGCCCAAACAAAGAAAGCACATTGGCAGTTCCCCTCCTGGAATTCCTTTCTGGTGGGTGGGCGTGCAGCACAAGGTTTTATCTTATTTCCACTAAACACTGTCCTAACACTCTCCTTTTAACCGTGATTTTACTCTTGAATTTTGCGAGACAGAGTTTGGGTTTATACAGAATTAACTACTTTGCTCTGAGACTGGATTGTCATTAGCACAGAAAATGCCTGAATACATGAGGATAAGAATTTATTCCTATTTTCATATGATATAAATGGGAAGAGATTACCAATGTAAATTACTGCATGACCTAAATATACTCCTTGGTCTCACTGAATTACTATTGGACAGAGTATATTTTGATCTCAAAAGTGTTTATGGGGCTGGGCATGCAGCTCAGTGATTGAGTTCTGTATGTACTTGCCTAGCATGTGAAAGACAGTGGGTTTGAACTCCAGTACTACGGAAAATAAAAAATAAAGTATTTATAGATGAGTATGAATAGAATGTGATTTATATTTTATCTATTAACGAGTAGTCCATTCTTTTTTTTTTTGTTTTTTTTTGTTTTAACCATGAGAGGCTAGAAAAAGGGAAGATTCACAAAGGAAACACTCAATGCCATGCTCCCTAACACTTCCAGGCCTGCGATCTGTGCTTGTAATCTGTTGCTGTAGATGTTGCCTGGGGACGAGGGTTTGCCTGGCTGGATCCATCAGAGCATGTTGGTGTGGCTTAGTTTTACCTAGTCATGTTTTCAGAAAGCATTTCTTCCCGGTCGTTGTTTAAAATCTGGAAAGCACAGATAACTTTCAATAGAAAAGTAAAAATTATTCATCATTCCACATTGGGGTAGTTGTTCTTTTTCAGTTGGGGGCACTTGCTTTTAGTCATGTGAATATATTTCTATTTCAAATTTGAATTTTAATGAAAAAATCGTGTGTACAATATACAGATAACACATATGTAGGGTACAAAGAATAATAAACCCCACCAGTCAGACAATGAAGAAATATGTAAGAAATATGAGACAGGGTGGCACACACCTGTAATCACAACCCTCCAGGAGGCTGAGGCAGGAGGATGGCAGGTTTGAGCCCACACTGGGCAATTTAACAAGACCCTGAATTTTTTTTTTTTTTTTTGGTGGGGGGTGTTTTTTTGAGACAGAGTCTCACTGTGTAGTTCAGGTTGGCCTCCAACTCACTATATAGTGCAGGCTGTCCTCCAACTCAAAGCAATCTTCCTGCCTCAACTTCCCGAGTGCTGGGATTACAGGCGTACGGCACCATGCCTGGTGACCTTAAATTATTTATTTATTATTTGTTTGTTTGTTTGTTTACTTTTTGGTGCTGGGGAGTGAACTCAGGGCCTTGAGCTTGCTACATAAGTGCTCTTCCCCTTGAGTGAAATCCTCAACCCTAAATTTTTTTTTTAAAGTGTTGGAGATGTAGCTTAATGTGAAGGCCCTGGGTTCAATTTCCAGTACCATTAAAAATATCATTAAAAACTTTTTTAAGCCTTACACATGCTAAGATTGCACTTAACCACTTCTACCCCTTGCCCCCCCAAAACATTTTTATTATGGAAAATTTTGAGTTTTTCCAAAGTAGAAGGAAATAGTGTAATGGAGTTCTTTATATATTCTAGATGTTAGACATTTGTCTGAGGAACAGCTGACACAATTTTTTTTCCCTCTTTGTGGGTTGTCTCCCCACTCTGTTGGTGATTTCTTTTGTCATGCAAAAGCTTTTTAATAGGATGGGATCTCAGTCACTGATTCTTTGTATGTGTAGTCTGAGTTTTGTTCATATAGTTTTCACCTACACCTATGTCTTCAAGAGTTCTTCCTGTTCTATCTTCCAGCAAATATAGTGTTTCTGTTTTAATGTTTAGATCTCAGATCCGCTTCTTTTTTGGGGTGGGGGGGTGTTAGGTTTACGCGGAGGGAGGGAGAAGGGAAAAGGCTGACGACGCTCGCCGTGGGAGAAAGCTTTATTAAGGTGTTACAGCTTCCCCGCCTCACTCGAGTGAGAGTGGCCTTTTATCCCTTAGCAGCTCCCCCCCTTTCGTGACGTTGCGGTTTGAAAAGTGCGCGTTTAGGGTTGGTCCTTTCTACATGGGGTGATTGGGTGGTGGGTAACGCCCCTGGGTAAATTGGCTCGAGGGACCTAATTGGGGACTCTAGTCAGGGGGAGGGGCCATTCTTTCGGCGGGAGATTCTGGCGTAGAGACGGGAGAAGGGGGCTTTTTGAGAAACCATTGACGGCCATTTTGGACATCTGTGGTGGGTCATCCTAACAGGGGGAGCCGGGGATCGAACTCAGGAGCTTCTGCTTGAAAGGTGAGCACTCTAACCACTGAGCTAAATCCCTAGCCCCTCGGATCCACTTCTATTTTAGTTTAGTACATTATGAGAGACATGGGTCTAGTTTTAGTCTTCAGGATGTGGAAAGCCAATTTTTCTAGCACCATTTGTTGAAGAGGCTATCTTTCTTCCAGTGAGGATGTTTGGCTCCTTTGTCAAAGATGAGATGTTTGAGTGTGTTTGGAGTTGTTTCTACATCTTCTAACCTGCTCCATTGATCCTTGGGTCTGTCTTTTTGCCAGTAACCCACTGTTTTTATCACAGTAGCTTTATAGTATAATTTTAAGTCAGGGATGAATGGATAAAGAAGATGTGGTTTTTATTATACAATTAAGTACTACTCTTTCATAAAAAAGGATAAACTTAAACATTTTTAGGTAAATTGATGCACCTTGAGAACATACTCTTTTTTTTTTGAGAACATACTCTTAAGTGAAATAGTACATATCGAATTGTTTCTCTAGTATGAGAAACCGTAAGTGTAAATAAGGACAAAAATTTATAATAGATATTGTGAAAAAGAAAGAAAATACTCAAATGGGAAGAGATAGTGAGGAAGACAGGAAAGGAAGGGAGGGGAAAAGAAGAGGAAAAAAATGGGAAAATGTAAATAAAGCTGTTGTAAATAAGGAGGGGAAAGGAAGTTGGGAAGGATGGGTGGGGACTGGAGGGAACCAAGATATATCCTGTACAGGTACAAATTAACTATGATGAATGTGATCATTATATATATCTAAAATGTGCCAATATATCTTCTTGGTTCAATAAAAGTTATTCTAGGCACCTGTTATGGTTCATGTCTAGATGTCCCCCCTAAATCTCATGTGGTAAGAGATAGCTGGATCTAGAGTATGTGATGCTGGGATTAAGGGTGTGTGATTACTAAATAGATCCACTGATTGGTTAGGCACAGCCCTAATCCTTGCAGCCTGGATAAGATATAAGATACAGGAAGAAGCTGGTTAGCCCCCTTGCTTGCATTCCTTGCTTACCTGGCTGCCTTCTACCTGTCTGCCATGCCTCCCTGCCTCGGACCCAACTGATTGTGGACTGAAACCTCTACAAACTGTGAGCCAAATAAACCTTTCTTCCCCTAACTTCGGGTGTCTAGTATTTTGTCCCAGCAACAAGAGAAAACCTAACACAGCACCAAAAAAAAAAAAGAAAAGAAAAGAAAAGAAAAGAAACAGCATAATGGATCCCTGGTTCAACAATTACTGTCCTTGACCAGTCTTGTTTGGTTTGATACCCCAGTGCCACCCACACTTCCATGCCCATAGAATTTTTTTCTTTTTCTAGTGCCAGAGATCAAATCCAGGGCCTTGCATATACTAGGCAAGCACTACTAGAGCCCATAGAATTAAAAAAAACAAAACCCCATCTCGTGTATAGTCCAGTGAATATCTCTGTGTCGCACATAACCATAGTACCTTCAGTGCACCTAAAAATCAGTAATTCTGTAGCATGTCTGGTCAGCGTTTATATTTCTGTGATCTCAGAAGTTGTAATGAGCTTGACTTTGAGAATGAGGATATAGTTAAGAACCATACATCACAGTGGAGTGGTCCACCCGAGTCAGAGACAGGATAGAATGAACCCATGCTGTGCATGCACTTTCTGGCCTGCAGTTGTGTTTAGTCTGTCCAGAGCACACCACACCCCCACTCTGTTTTTAAACATTCTTTGGGGTTGGGGGTTTAGCTCAGTGGTAGAGCACTAGCGTAGCAAGCACAAGGCTCTGAGTTTGATCCCCAGCACCCCCCCAAAAAAAAGATTTTTTTGGAAACATATTCAATGGCTACATGAATATGTTGTTTTCCTTTCAAAAGGCTTAAGGCTATTTCAACTTTCTTTGCTATTATAATGAATATCCTTGTGTGTAAGTCTTTGAATGTTATTTCTTTTGTATAGCTCCCTACAAAAGTGATTGTTTTGATAAACTGTACGTGTATATTGCTGTGTTAGTCAGCTTTCCATTGCTATAACCATCACCTGAGATACCAATTTATAAAGGGAAAAGGCTCATTTGAGCTCATAGTTTTAGAAGTTCCAGTTTGTGTTCAGTACATCTTACGTTTTGGGCACAGCAGTACATTAGGGTCGGAGTCCACGTGGAGCAGAACCACTAACCTTATGTCAGGAATCGAAAGGGAGAAAGAGGAGGAGAAGGGCACCGCCCAGTGACCTGAAGGGCACCCACGTGCCCCACCTCCTGATGTGCTCCAGTCACGAGATGCTCCACTGGGGACCAGACCTTTAGCACCTGGACCTGTGGGGACAGATAAGGTCCACATCATAGTAGTTGTCAAATTGATCTCCAGGAATATTATATCTACTTTCATTCTCTTCAGCACTGGTTGGGAGAGGAATGTTCCAATTTAGGTGCACTGAAAATAGAACATGTATTCAAAACACCTTTTCCATTATTTTGGGGTTTGTCTGCTATAGTCCCTGTTACATATGACCTCCTGTTCACATCCACAGAGCACACCAGCGCAGGTGAAATGCTTGACACCTCCCTGTCATGGAAGCAGGAAACCACTACCCTAGCTTCTCTGCCCTCTGGCGGGGGGCAGCTTGATCTCGGCAGGGAGGAAGAAGACACTGTGGGTCAGCAGACACCATGTCTCGGGGGGGCCTTGGGAGTCTGTTTCCACCAGTGACTGATCATTGATGGTTCTCGTGAATATTTGATAGATGGATAAAGAAACAGAATACATCTGTTGCACTGAACTGCTCTGAGGAATTTGGGAGAGGAAGGAGAATGTGTCATTTCCCGTAGAAACTGTGACATAATTACAGGGTTAGTTGTGTTGTGGTCATCATTGTGTAGGCTAACCTAGAAATTTAACTATTTTTAAAATTAAAAAACCACTTTCCTGCACTGAAAGGCTGTTCATATTTAACGCATACATTCCTGTGAGTGTGGAATAAGGTACACACGTGTGAAGCTATCCCCACCATTGAGAAACTTAACTGTTGGTGCTGGGGTGTAGTTCAGGGAGCACTTACCTAGTATGCACAAGGTCCTGGTTCCATCTCCAGCACTGAAAAAAAAAAGCATTTATTGTTGTGTAGAAACCTTTTAAAATATTAGGGTATTATTAATAAGCTGCACATACCTGAAAGGTAAAATTTGATACATTTTGATAGATAAATATGCCCGTGTAACCAAGTCTCCACTATAGAGGTAGAACATCGTCATAATCCTAGAATATCTTTTTTCTGTTCTATCTTCCCCACACCACGGTGCTCATTCCTTATACCTATCTGCATACTTTAAATCAAAATTTGTTTTTGAAGTTTGTATTAATGGAATCATATAATTTGTAATCTCTTATGTCTGCTTGTTGAGCATGATCTGAAGACTCATGATGGTGTGTCTATCAGTAGTATGATCCTTTTTATTTATTTTTTATTTTTAACCAAGAACATGTATTGGTACATTGTATACATGGTGATCACATTCATCACAGTTATTTTGTACCTGTACATAATGTATCTTGGTTTTCCCTCCTCTTCCCCGCCCCTCCCTTCTGTTCCCTCCTTCCCTATTTACAGCAGGTTTATTCATATTTATGATCCTTTTTTATTACTGAACAGTATTCTTTTGTTTGAATATACCCACTGTTTGCTTATTTGTTCTTTTTTTTTTTTTCCCCTTTGGTGCCAGGGATAGAAGGCAGAGCCTTGCGCTTGCTCGGCAAGCACTCTAACCACTGAGCTAAATTCTCAGCCATACTTATTCATTCCTGTGTTCATGAACATTTTGATTGTTTCCAAATTTTTGTTGTTTGAATAAAGCTGTGAGGAATATACATAATATACTTTAAAATTTTTTTTGCTTGTGGTATTAGGGATCAAACCCAGTAACAGCCCTACATGTACCAGGCAAGCGCTCTATCACTGAGCTACCCTCCCCTCTAGCCTCCTGTACTTCTTTTTTGGGTTTAATGTTTTCATTTCTCTTGGGTGACTACCTTGAAGTCACAGTGCTGAATCATGGGGTAATTATATAATTACATTTTAAGAAACTGCTAAATATTTTCCTGCTGCAGTTGTACCATTTTATGGTCTCATCAGTGGTTTATATGTTTCAGTTGTTCACATTCTTTCCAACATTTGGCGTTATCCGTTGTTTTAGCTATCTAGTGCGCATATACTAGTACTGTATGTCACTGTGATTTGAATTTGCCTTCTCCTGATAAAGTTTATTGGCTATTTGTATGTACTGTTTTGTGATTTTTTTTTCAAGAGTCTTGCTTGTATTTTATTGGAGGTACCTTTTTATTATTGACTTGTAAGACGTTGTATATATTATACACATTTCTGTTTACATATTATACCATTATATAAATACATGCGTATGTGTTTTTATATGCTATATATGTATATATCTAGATTCAAGTCTTTTGTCAGGTATAGAGATTGTAAATACTTTCTCTGTGGATTGCCTTTTTTTGTGTGTGTGAGATAAGGACTCACTGTGTAGTCCAGGCTGGCCTTGAACTTGGGTCATCCTGCCTCAGCCTCCCGAGTGCTGGGATTACAGGTGTGTGCCACCATGCCTGCCTGGCCATGCCTTTTTTTTTTTTTTTTTTTTTTTTTTTTTTTTTTTTGTGCTGGGGATCGAACTCAGGGCCTTGTGCTTGCTAGGCAGGCACTCTAACCACTGAGCTAAATCCCCACCAGTTTAGTTTTGATAAAGTCTGATTGATCTTTTTTTTTTTTAAAATGTGGTTGGCACTTTTGATTTTCGCTTAAGAATCTTTGTCTCCCCTGAGGTCATAATGGCATCCTCCTGTTTTCTTCTCTGATCTTTATAGATTTAACCTTTCCTTTTAGGTCTGAAAGTCATTTTGAGTTAGTTTTGTGTATAGTCTGAGGAATGAATCAATATTTGATATTTTGGGGGCTTGAGGATTTAGCTCAAGTGGTAGAGCGCTTGCCTAGCAAGCACAAGACCCTGAGTTCGATCCCCAGCACCAAACGAAAAAAAAAAGAAAAAGAAATTTGATATTTTCTCTACTGATACCCTGTGTCCAAGAGACTACTGAACTGTACTGGTACTTAGTCTGACTGCACAGGTGTGGTTTATTTCTGAACTGTCCTCTGATTCAGTATGTCCATCTGTCCTTAAGCCCATTGTCCTGGTTATGTAGTTTCACAGTAAACCTTAAAATCAGATAGTATAAGTCCTGCAAATTTGTCCTTTTTCAAAATTGCCGAACTATTTCTTTAGGGAAATAAATTCTATGTGTCTAGTAGTGAACATGTGAAAGTACTCCAAGTATGAAACTCACTGCTAAGCTGGTGAACACCAATGTTCACTCTCACTGTAGGTAAGACCTTTGTCAGCTGTGTTGGTGTCAGGAAACACTGTTTCTTGATTCCTGGTCCTTTTTAAGTACTGGTATAAAAGTAATGTAGTATCTTTGTATACATTTTAAAGTTAAGGTGTGCGTTTCCAAAGGACATAGTCGTCTAGTCTCTTTGCTGTTAGCATTGACTTCTGTTGGTGTTAGGTACACACATGAATGGGGGCAATTTTTCTGTGCTGTAATCGGAAGGCGATGGCCTGTATTTTTATGCCTGAAAGGTGTATTTTAAAGACATTTCTTGAGTTGAACATGGTGGCATGCTTGTAATCCCAGCACTCAGGAGGCTGAGGCAGGAGGATTGCTGTGAGTTTGAACCCAATCTGGGCTACTTAGTGAGTTCAAGGCTGTCTTGAACTGCATAATGAGACCCTGTCTCAGTAAACAACAAACAAAAAAAGACATTTCTTACATTACATGTATAACTAAGCAGAAGGTCTTAGATGCCATGAGACCATGTGTACATCCCTGCCAGATGATAGAAGTCTCTTTTGTATTTAAACAAATACTTCTTGTCTGAGAGTTCAGTTGTTACAAGCAACTGTGCAACTCAGCAGCCAGGGTTTCCAAGGAGAGAAAAAGCTCCCAGAACTTGCTACTGTAGTTCTGTAGCCCACACCAGGAGTGGAGGAGGAATATATGAAAACAGTGTTTCTGAGTCTGTGGCTCCCTGTGCCTGCTGAGCCAGAGGACCTGATGAGTAAGAGCAGGAAGAGCAGGGGCCATTCTTCAACAGGCACCTGTTTTTTTGTTTTGTTTTGTTTTGTTTTTTAACTGGTTTTGTTTTGTTTTTTGTTTTTGTTTTTTAATTTTTTTTTAACCAAGACAATGTACTGGTACATTGTAGATATACATAATGATCACATTCATCATAGTTAATTTGTACCTGTACATGGTATATCTTGGTTCCCCCCGTTCCTATCCCTCCCTTCCACTCCCCTCTCCCTCCTTATTTACAATAGCTTTATTTACATTTTTTCATATTTTACCCTCTTTTTCTTTTCCTTTTTCCCTTCCTTCCTTTCCCCCTCCTCCCTCTCTAGTTCTCTTTCCATTTGAATGTTATCTTTCTTTTTCACAATGTCTACTATACCTTTTTGTCCTTATTTACACTTATGGTTTCTCATACCAGATAAACAATGTGATATATACTCATGAGTGTCTGATTTATTTCATTTAAAGAGTATGTTCTCAAGATGCATCCATTTACCTATAAATGTTTCAGGTTTATCCTTTTTTATGGCAGAGTAGTACTCCATTGTATAAAAAAAATCTTCTTTAGCAATTCATTAGTTGCTGGGCATTTGAGTTGTTTCCAACATTTAGCTATTACAAATTGTATTGTGCATATATTGCTGTGGTACAATGTTTTAAATTCTTTTGGGAAGATACCCAGTAGAGGAATAGCTAGTTTGAACTGCTAGTTGTAGTTTTCTGAGGAATCTGTACATTGATTTCCACAATGGTTGGACCAGTCTCCACTCCCGCCAACAGTGGAAGAGAGTTCCTTTTCCCCCACAGCCCCACCAGCATTTGTTATTGGTTGATTTCTTGATAATAGCTGTTCTTTCTGGAGTGAGATGGAATCTTAGCGTTGTTTTAATTTGCATCTCTTGAATGACCAGTGATATTGAGCACTTTTTCATATATTTATTTGCCATTTGTATTTTTTCATCCAAGAAGTGTCTATTCATTTCAGATGACCATTTTTGGATTGGGTCTTTAAATTTGGGGTGGTCTGATTTTTTTTTTCTTTGAGTTCTTTCTATATTCTAGATTTATGACAAACCAATGGCCAACATCATACTAAATGGTCAAAAACTGAAAGCTTTGATTCTAAAATCTGGAACAAGACAAGGCTGTCTACTATCACCACTCTTATTTAATATAGCTCTGGAAACATTAGCCAGAGTGATTAGGCAAGAAAAAGAAAGAAAAGAAAAAAGATAGGGAAGGAAGAAGTTAAATTATCATTATTTGTGGATGACATGATACCTCTACTTAGAAGATCCCAAAAACTCCACCAGAAGGCTCCTAGATTTAATAACTAAGTTCAGTCACATAGCTGGTAAAAAGTCAGCCCTCAAAAATCAGTAGCATTTCTATATACAAACAACAAACTCACTGAGAGATAAATTAGGGAAGCTACACCATTCACAATTGCATCAAAAAATGAAATATTTAGGAATCTTTCTAACCAAGCAAGTAAAAGATCTTTTCATTGAAAACTACAGTACTCTGAAAAAGGAAATTGAAAGAGATATCAGAAAATGGAAAGATAGCCCATGTTCTTGGGTAGGAAGAACCAACATAGTGAAAATGGCCATACTTCCTAAATTACTATATAGATTTAATGCAATTCCAATCAAAATACCAATAGCATGCTTCAAAGAATTAGAGAAAGCAATCATAAAATTCATCTGGAACCAGAAGAGACCAAGAACAGTAAAAACAATTCTGGGCAACAGGGGCAAGGTAGGGGGCATCACAATCCCTGATTTGAAATTATGCCATAAAGCTACTGTGATAAAAACAGCATGGTACTGGCAAAAAAAAACAGACCCGAGGATCAATGGAACAGGTTAGAAGATGCAGAAACAACTCCAAACACACTCAAATACCTCATCTTTGACAAAGGAGCCAAACACCCTCACTGGAAGAAAGATAGCCTCTTCAATAAGTGGTGCTGGAAAAATTGGCTGGCCACATGCTGAAAACTAAAACTAGATACATGTCTCTCACCATGTACCAAACTAAAATAGAAGTGGATCAGAGACCTAAACATTAAAACAGAAACGCTAAAGTTACTGGAAGATAGAATAGGAAGAGCTCTTGAAGACATAGGTGTAGGCAAAAGCTTTATGAACAAAACTCAGACTGCATGGGAAATAATACAAACAATCAGTGTGTGGGATTCCATCCTATTAAAAAGCTTTTGCACAGCAAAAGACATCACCAACAGAGTGGGGAGACGACCTACAGAGTGGGAAAAAGTTTTTGCCAGCTATTCCTCAGACAACAGGCACCTCTTGAGAGTGCCAGCAGAACAACTATGGGAGCTCTAGGGACAGTGACCTTTGGCCAAGCCTTTAACACACAGGCCTTTTGGGGACTCTCAAAGTGTGGCAGTTGATTGAAACTAGAAGGAAACTTAGGGAATTAACTAGTAAGTAAAAATTAATATGCTAATAAATAACCAGTGAGCCAAAGCAGAAATCAGAAGAGCCACAAGGATGAAGGAAAACAAAATACAGAATACCAATATTGATGATATATAGCTAACACAACATTTCTAGGAATACAGAACTACAAAAGCGAAGATCTCAAATCAACAGTTTAATTATGTATTGTAAGACATGAGAATGAAAAGAGCAAATGAAACCCAAGGGAAATAACAACCACTAAAGTAGAAATAAATGAGACAGAATTAGAGGAAAAAGAAAATCATCACAACTGATAATTGGTTCTTTGAAAGAACAAAAGTAACAACCCTTTTGCTGTACTGACCAAGCCAAAAAAGAAGACTCAAGTTACTGAAATCAGGAATACAAGAAGAAATATATGCTCTATGCCTATAAGGCAGTTTCTAGAGTTTTTATTTTGTAAGACTTTATTCATTACTGATGGCAGTTTTGCTAGGAGACTGGGCCACGAGGCTTTTCACACCAGTACCCCGGAAGTGGATCTCATGATTTGTCCTGATTCAGCATGCATTTCTTGGGGATACAGGGGCATTCTCTTAAATAGTCACTTAGTGATTACCACATTCAAGGTATATAATACAGTATTAGGGAAAAAAAGAGCAAAATTTGATTCTGTGCCAATATCTGATACCTGCTTTGCAGTGCCCACCATGGGGCATTCTTAGGTTTAGCTACATTTTCCAGCTTATAGACAGTCTGGGCCCCATTTGTGTTGGACACAGCCACGAGGCTGGCAGTGGCAAGGCCCACTGTTCTGTTGGAGCCTGACAGCAGAGGCACAGCATAGCTCAGGGCACCACAGTAGCTGTAGCAGGCAGGTGGTATAGGTGACCACCTTGCTAGAAAGCCTTGGGCCCTGGTGTAGTGAACCCAAAGTCAGGTTCTCATGGAGAAAGACAGGGGCGTCATTAATTCTTGATCTCCAATGTCTGTATTCAAATTGCGCTAGTTACCCTAGGACTGGTTTTTTTTGGGAGGGGCAGCAGTGTTGCTGGGGATCGAACTCAGGGCCTTGCACTTGCTAGGCAAGTGCTCTACCACTAAGCTAAATCCCCAGCCCCTGCCCTAGTAGTACTGTTCTCAATGCAACCTTTTTCTCTGTTCTTGCATCATGTTTTGTATTTAGTTATCTTGTCTCTTTAATTTCTCTGCATCTTGTAAGTCTCTCCGGCCTTCCTTTGTATCTTCATGATCTTAATGTTTTCTGTGAAGAGATCAGATCAGCTGATTTGTAGCCTGTTTCACAGTTGGAGTTTGTCTGATGTTTCCTCACAATGAGTTTCAAGCTATGCCTTTGGCAGAAAATGACAGCTGTCTTGTGTGCGTCCCAGCATGCCCCTCAGGAGGCACGTGATGCCATCTGTCTATGCAGACATTGTTAGCTCTTTTTTTTGACAGTGTTGACTTCGACCACGTGGCTAAGCTGGTGTCTGCAAGGCTTTGCTAGTGTAAAAATAACTTCTCCTTGCCACTAATTTTGTGGAAATCCTGTGGAGATGATTCACGGAGACTGTGACAAGCCTGCTCCTAGCAGACTTGGATCAGTATGTTACTATCTGCCGATAATCTCCGTTTATTGTCATGCTGTCAAATGGTGATATTCTTACTGGATCATGTCCTTTACCCAGTTATTACTTTTGCATTACAGAAGATTGAACCTAGGGCTTTCACATTGAGCTACATCCCTAGCTTCCTTATTTAAAATGTTTTTGTTTTTGTTTTTGTTTTTTAGGACAGGGGTTTGTTATGTAGTATACAGGCTGGCCTCGAACTCGTGGTAATCTGCCTGCCTCAGCCTCCCAAGTGCTGGGATTACAGGCGTGCGCCACCACGCCCAGCTATCAGAGTTTTTTGTTGTTGTTATTGTTGTTGTTTTTTTGGGGGGTGCTAGGGACAGAACTGGGTGCCAGGCAAACGCTCTACCACTTGAGATAAATCCCCAACCCCCTCTCAGAGTTGTTTTTATTTACATTTCTTGAATGACCAGTGATGTTGAACATTTTTGGGGGGTTCCTGGGGATCAAACTCAGGGCCTTGTTCTTGCGAGGCAAGCACTCTACCACCAAGCTAAATTCTCAATCCTGATGTTAAACATTTTTTCATATATTTATTTGCAGTTTGTATTTCTGAGAAGTTTGTACATGTGAGAAGTGTCTGTTCATTTCATATGCCCATTTTTGAATTGGGTCTTTAAATTTTGGGGGGGGTCTGATGTTTTTGAGTTCTTTATATATTCTAGATATTATTTCTTTGAAGAATAGCTGATAAATGATTTTTACAGTTCTGTGGGTTGTCTCTTCACTTTGTTGGTGATTTCTTTTGCTATATAAAAGCTTTTGAACATGATGAGATTCCAGTTCTTGATTCTTTGTAATATTTCCTGTGCAACTGGGGTTTTGTTCATAAAGTCTTTGCCTACACCTGTGTCTTCAGGAGTTCTACCTATCCTGTCTTCCAGCCAGTAAAGTGTTTCTGTTTTAATATTTAGATCTTGGATCATTTTGATTTTAGTTTAGTGTGTGGCAAGAGAGAGGGATCTAGTTTTAGTCTTCACCATGTGGAAAGCCAGTTTTCCCAGCACCATTTATTAAAGAGGCTAGCTCCCTTCCAGTAAAGATGTTTGACCCCTTTGTTAAAGGTAAGGTGGCTAAGTATGTTTGAAGTTGGTTCTGCATCTTCTATTCTGTTGCACTGATCCTCAGATTTGTTTTTTTGCCAGTACCATTTGTTTGTTTTTTGTTTGGGTGCTGGGGTGGTTTTTTTTTTTTTTTTTTTTTTTTTTAAATCATGGTAGCTTTGTAGTATAATTTCAAGTCAGGGATTGGATGCCCCTTTCTTGCCTTTGTTGTCCAGAATTACTTTTACTATTCTAGGCCTCTTCCCATTCCAAATGAATTTCAGGATTGCTTTTTCTAGTTCCATGAGGTATGCTATTGGTATTTTGATTGGGGTTGCATTAAATCTGAAATAATTTAGGAAGTGTGGCCATTTTCACTATTTTGGTTCTTCCTACCCAAGAGCAAGGGATATCTTTCCATTTTCTGATACCCTCTTTGTCAAATGCTGCTTCTGCTTTTATTCAGATGATGGAATGATTTTTGTCCTTGTTTCTGTTGATACGGTGTATTACATTTACTAATTTGTGTATGTTGAAACATCCCTGCATCCTTGGGATGAATCCTATTTGGTCATGGTGTATAATCTTAAGGATTTGTTGAATTCTGTTTGCTAAGATCTTATTGATAAGCTATTGATAAGATACAGGTTTTGGGAGGGGTGCTACGGATTGAACTCCAGGGCCTTGCGCTTGCTAGGCAAGTGCTTCCACTGAGTTAAATCCCCAAATGTCTTACTGAGGATTTTTGCATCTATGTTCATTAGGGAGATTGGTCTGTAGTTCTCTTTTTTGTTTGGATGCTTTTCTGGTTTTGGTATTAGAGTGATGGTTGCTTCCAGGAATGAGTTTGGGAATATTGCTTCCCTTTCTTTCTTTTCTTTTTTTTTTTTTTTTTCTTCCCTTTCAATTTCGTTAAAGAGTTTAAGTAGTGGCATTATATCGTCTCTAAATTTTTTGTAGAATTTAGTAGTGACTTTGTCAGGACCTGGGCTTTTCTTTGCTGGTAAATTTTTAACTACATATTCAATTTCATTGACTGATACTGAATTATTTGGAATTTTTTTTTTATCTTCTTGATCCAGCTTTTTAAATTCATATGTGTCTAGGAATCTATCCATTTCTTCTGAGTTTCCCATCTTATTAGAATATGGGTTCTCAAGTAGGTATTGATGATTTTTTGGATTTCTGTAGGGTCTGTTGTGATTTCACCCTTTTCATCTGAATTGCAATGATTTGAGTCTTTTCTTTCCTTTTTTGAATAAGTTTGACTAATGGTTTGTCAATTTTATTTAATCTTTCAAAGAACCAACTCTGAGTCATTGATTCTTTGTATTGTTTTCTTAGGCTCATTGCATTAATTTCTGCTCTGATCTTTAGAATTTCTTCTCTCGTGCAAGCTTTGGGTTTAACTTGCTCTTCTTTTTCTAGAAGTTTGAGGTTCAACATTAGGTTCTTTATTTGAGTTTTCTCTGTTTTTCTGATGTGGGAATTTACCACTACAAATTTCCCTTGTAGGACTGCTTTCATTGTGCCTCATAAGTTCTGGTACGTTATACTGGCATTATTGTTTAATTGTAGAAACTGTCTTTTTTCTTATTTAATTTCATCTGTGACCATTGGTTATTCAGGAGTGTGTTTTCTGTTTTCCATGTATTTAGGCAGTTTTTGTGTTTTCTTTTGCCATTGATTTCCAGTTTCATTACTGTATGATCTGATAATATACACAGGATAATTTCACTTCCTTGGCATTTACTTAAACATATTCTGTGAGCTAGTTTCATGTGTGTTCTGTTTTGGAGAAAGACCCATGTGCAGCTGAAAAGAATGGGTATTCTGATGTTGGCGGGTAGAATACTCTGTAAATATACACTAAGTCCATTTGTTCAAAGGTTTGGTTCAGCTCTGGTATTTCTTTGTTGATTTTTTGTCTATTTGATCTATTTGTGACAGTGGGTTGTTGCGGATCCTCATTAGAATTGTACAATTGTATTAGTGCTTTTTGATTTTTCATACATGTTAATGTTTGTTTTATATAGTTGGGTGCTGATGTTTGGTGCATATATATTTATGATTGTTATCTCTTTGTCTTGGATTGTTCCCTTAACAAGTATGCAGTGACCTTCTTTGTCTCTTCTGAAATCCACTTTGTCTGCAAATAGAATAGCTACACCTGCTTTTTTCTGGGTTTGTGTCACATAGAGCATTTTTCTTTGGTTCTGATCAATATTATGTTATTCTTTGCATCATTTAGCAGCTGATGGATTGATTTTTCGTGGTCTCTTGCTGTCTTTTTTAAATTAGACAATTTATTTGAAGGTGGGCAAAGTGGGAGGAGGGAACAGAGAGAGACAGACAGACAGATAGACAGACATGGTGACAGCTACTCTGAATGAGTAAGGAGTATTCAGAAGTGAATAACTTTGGTCTCTTGCTATTTTTAAGAAGTCTTTCATTTGATGATCACTCATGACAAAACTGTCTTCTAAATTTGATATTTTGTCCTCACATTGTTGATTCTGCTGATGTACTTTCAATAGAATTTGTATTTTTTATTTTTACTTTTTTTTTTTATTTTTTTGAGACAGTGTTTCACTGTGCAGTTCAGGCTGGCCATGAACTCACCGTGTAGCCGAGGCTGACCTCAAACTCACAGTACTTCTCTTGCCTCATCATCCCAAGTGCTTCCCAATAGAATTTTTAATCTCCTGGCTATCTGTTTGAATCCGTTTCATGGAATCCAGTTCTTTTGTATGTTGAGCATTCATGGTTTTCATCACTTTTCTAAGCACCTCTATTTTTTTTTAAATCTGTATCTACTCTAGATTCATTAACCATGTCCTTCGTTATGGTCATCATCTCTTCAGTTATCTGTTTAATTATTTCTGATTTGTTTTTTTCTAGAGACTCATTCATCTGCTTTGTTACTTCTGATGGTACCATTTCAGAAAGTTCAACTGGTTGGCTTTTGATTTCTTCCACTCAGTGCCTCCTGGATTTGCCTTGGGTGAGCTGGAGGTCTGGGGTTGCACCTTGCCTCTGTGTCTTCTCATTTTGTATTTTTTTAAAATTGGTTTTGTGTGTTGATACTTGTAAATTGCCTATGGTAGGTACCTTTATTACCAGTACTGAGAACTCCTTAGGAAATGACTGCTTTTCAGAGATGTCTTCCAGCTGGCTTTTGGCTTTTGAGTCTGTCCCAAGATTCTGCCTCTTCAGTTTATTAGGGATGAGAAGTCGCTTCCTGTTTGGCCTAACACCCAGTTCTTTGGTACTGGACTATGGTATCGTTTATGATCCCCAGACAATCTCACTGTTGGCATACAAGGAAAAACAACTGATCTCAACAACTATGCACCTGGGCTACAGTAGTACAATCAGTAATAACAATAGCATAGAGCACAGCCTAGAAAATGACAAACTGTGGTAACTGAATTTGCCACCTTTAAGCCTAGGTACAAGATTTATATTTAAACAACAAAAAATCTAAAACAAAATTATGTACAGTAAATATCAGATAATTATATACAGTAAATATCCCCTCAATAGAGCAATTTTACCCTCAGGGAGAAAATTTAAAAGGGATAAGAAGAAAAAATAGAGAAATAAAAGATGAGAAACAGATTAGAAGCAAGGCCGAAGGACAGAGAAAGATTACCCAAGCTTTGGGAAACCGGTGAGGAAGACAGGAGGGAAAGAAAGGAGGAAAAAACAAAAAGAAGAACTAAACAAAACTAACAACTAAAAACAGCGTTCACACTCATGAAAAATCAAAAACAATCAAGGAAAAAAAAACAAAGGAAAAAAAAGGATGTCTCTGTGATTTCAAACCTGGCGTTATCTTCTGGGGTCTACAGTTTTGTGGTAGTATCCAATTCAGGGTGTATCTTGGCTATCAATGTTAGACAAAGGAGGCAGGTGGAGCCCAGATCTGTGCTGGATGATCCAGCAGCCCTGCAGGAGGATTATGGTGGGGTGCTGGTTCAGGTGCTTTCAACTCCACAGAAGTTCAGGGCAATCCTGGCCTCTGGTTGTGGAGTTGGGGCCTGAGTTGTTCAGCCTACAACACTCTGGGTGTCTCTTGATGGAGTGACTTTGGATCCCTTACCTTGGGTGTCTCTGCAATTTTCCCTCACCCAGTCACTGGGACCCCTGAGATGAAGCCAGTCACCAGCTGCTCTGAGTCCTGGGTTCAGCTGGCCCCTCCCTTAAATGGTTTCTGGCCAAGCACCCTCTCCAAGGGACTTGTGGCCTGGAGTCACTCACCAGCTGTTGTAGCTCACAGCATTCACAGCTCCGTTCTACTGGTGTGTTTCTCCCTGCAAGCCTCTGGAGTCACCACCTTGGAAGCCTCTAGAGTCACCCACCCACACTGTGTCTATGTAGATGCGAACTTCCTTTGTCCCCCAAGAGCCAGAAGCCAAGGAGAAAGTACAGTTTGCCACCTTCTTTTTCTAAGTTGAGGTCTATCTCTTCACTTTACCTGTGGGCTCCTATTCTCCCTTTAGATCTTTGCTGGGTCCTGGGAATCTGCCTCCCTCCTTGTTTTCTTCCCCAAGTTGTTAGAGTCCAGTGTTTAAATTCCGAACCTCAGAGAGGCTGATTTGCTGCTGTTTACTGCTCTGCCATCTTCCTGGAAGTCCTAGCCCTTTAAAAGAATTTTTTTTTTTTTTTTTTTTTTTAATTTCGACACAGAGCCTCACTAGGTTGCCAGGCTGAGTTCAAAATGCAATCTATCCTCCTCAGGCTCCCAGAGTGTTGGAATTACAGGTGTGCTCCACCATACCTGGCTCCGTTTTTTCTTTTCTAGTCTTTTGTTTGTTTTTGTTGTTTGTTTCTTTGAGGTAGTGTTCTATTTGCTTAGGCTGGCCCTGAACTGCTAGACTCAGACTGTCCTCCTGACTCAGCCTCCTGAGTAGCTGGGGCTACAGGTGCCACTACATCCAGCTCTATTATTACTTGCTAACCTGTATCCTTTTAAAAGTACTTATTTTAATACCTATATCTCTGCTTCCACATTAAGTAGGCAGCTTTCCTATGTTCCTTATGCCAAAGTCTGTGATTTTACTAATGAGAATTAAACATCCCATTAGAATTGGGTACTTTAGTCTGCAATAGAAACAGCTCTGAGACTAGGAGAATACTCTCATATCTGGAGAAGGACAAAGAGTTCTCAGGGGCTAGAAGGCACTCTCCCTGTGTGTGCCTATCCCCTGGGACAGGAGGCTGATGTGATGAGGAGGCCAGGCAGCCCCTTTCCTTCTGCCTACCCTGTGTGGGGATATGAGAGAGAATACAAAGGAAGTAAAGTTTGAAATGCTAGGACATTGAATGATTTGGTAAGGAACTGATGCCCCAAAAGCTGAAAAAATCGCAATGTTTGAAAGTTTCTAAATTAGGAAAATTGAGTAAACTGTTTAAGCAGGAAGTATTTGAGCCCTGTGTTAGTAAAACGATGACATAAATGGGTTACAGTGACTGAATGAGAGAGGTGGCTTTAGGCATCTCCTTGGACAGCAACACAAAACTCCATTCCCCAGAATACTTGTGTCTTCCTAGTGCCTTAATCATGGCAAAGAAAACCATTATAAAGCTTTCGTTTGTTTTCTTGGGTCGCCTGGGTTGGTTGCAAAAACATCTGCTATTTTTAGTGGTTTTTCATCTGCTATGTATAGATTAAAGATTATTTATAGGGTGAATAAACTACTAGTATGATATTTACAATTTTTTTCAGACATTTTCAATTTTAGTTCTCATGTGAAGATTTCTGTTCTAAATATGTAGTGTGTAAACCTCTTGTAGACATATGTGGCTTATGAACTTGCTTACGTGGCATTTTCTCATTCTTTTATAGGTACCTCCTATTTAACAGACATTGTATGGTGGGCTGGCACTATTGCAAGTAAGTGTGTGTGGCGAAGGTCTGGTGAGTTGTTCATGGGGCAGGGCTGAGGAGCAGGGCGAGTGTGCTGCTGATGCTTAGAGGCAGTGTCCCTGCCTCCTCCCAGGCCCGCACACACCCCAGCCTCTCCTGTAGGAAGGGAGTGGAGGAATGGTGTGGAGGGACCTGAGGGAGGAACACAGTGGCTTCTGCTGCTCACAGCTGGTCATGAATTGAGCCTAGATCACTTCCCTGGCCTGCCGACATCCTCCTGCAGAGGAGCTTCCACGTGCTCCTCTGCAGCCTGCAAGTGGCCTCATTGAAATTCCCTGAGTTAGGTACCTCATTTCGCTCAGCACCATCTGTTTAACAAAGGACAGTTTCTTGACTCAACTCAAATACAAGATCAGAGGTCATATGCTATAATGTAAAAATAAATAATAAAACCAGAGCTCAGGATTACAGTAAATACATAAATAACAGTTGTGTTAGAAATTTCAGACATATCGTGGCTTGTCACATCTTGTCATTTAGGCAAGACCTTACCTAGCCAAGACTGATTCTGTTTCCTGAGGAATCTGTCCTGGTGGAGTCCCTGGCTGTCCTATGCAGGCGGCAGGTTTCACTCCCAGCCCTGCAACCTGGTGCTGGCAAGCTGCCCGCACTGGAGTAGGTCTCAAGCTACTTGAAGGCACATAAGAAAAAACTCTGCCCCACTTGTTGGGGACAGGTTGGTCACTGTGTGCAGAGGTACAGTTAGATAAGAGTAAAAAAGTTTACTGCTGTGCTGTTGCACAGGAGGGTAACTATAGGTCAGTGATGTTAAACCTTTTAGAGACTGAGTGCCCAAACTGCAACCTAAAACCCATCTATTTACTGCAAAGTGCCAACACTACAATTAAACCTGAACACTGAGATTTTAATTTAGAAAAAACAACTCATACATTAACAGCTTTTGTCTTAAAAGAAAAACGAATTACCACTGCTGATGATTGTGTGCTGGATATTTCAGAAAGCCAGAAATGACAAATGTCTAGTAGGTAGCCATTTAACCTGATTTAAACGTTACACAGTGTATTAAGACATCTCATGGTACCCCTTAAATGTGTAAAGTTTTTATGTACATTTCAGTTAAAAAATAAAGGAGTAAAAGTAAAGAATATTTTAAAGAGCTCAGCATGGTGGCACGCACCTATAGTCCTGGGTACTTGGGATGCTAAAGCAGGAGGATTACAGTTTAAGGCCAGCCTGGGTGATCGGTGAGAACTTCTCTCAAAATTAAAAAAAAAAAATTTTAAGTTTTAATTTAATTCTAAAAAAAACACAAGGTTGTATTAAGAGAGTGGAAAATACTCAGTGCTGCACTCACTTTCAGCCGCTGCTGATGATGCTGGGTGTTTCCACAGAGGGGTGGAAGTGCACCCTCAACTTACTGGACCAGTAAAGCTGTGAGGTTTGCTCCCTGCCACCATGACCCTTAAATATGCAGATGATGCCCCAGTCTAGCTTGCTTACAGGGGATGGGAAGGTAGCCCTTTCAGAGAATAGCCTTGCATAATTCAGGTGACTAATTGCAACAGTAACTTTGTGATTCTCTTGACAGTGGCTGTTGGCCAGATTGGAAACTTCTTGGCTTACACGGCGGTCCCCACAGTCCTTGTAACTCCTCTGGGTGCCCTTGGAGTGCCATTCGGGTGAGAACTGAAATTACGTGTTTTGATATTTAATGTGATGTGTAGTTTGGATATAAAATACTTTTCATTTTAAATGTTTCTGTTTAAAAAAATAAAATTATAAATTGTCAGAATTCTATATCATTTAATTTTAACTCTTCTCTTAGAATTTACTTTAGTGTATTCTAGATTCTAGCTTTGTGCGTGTGTGTGTGTGTGTGTGTGTGTGTGTGTGTGTGTGTGTTGCTGGAGGTCAAACCCAGTGTCTCATGCATGCTAGGCAAGTGCTGTACCACTAAGCTACATCTAAGGCTCCTCAAATTCTAACTTGCTCAATGTTTCTCAGTGACTCTGATGCTGTTCACTCTCTTGGACTTTGCCCAGGATAACTTCTTAGAAATTAGTTTCCCCCACACCTGGACAAGTTATTATTATTTTTTTCCCTGAGACAGGGTCTTGCTACATAGTTCAGACTGGCCTTGAACTCTCTCTGTAGCCCAGGCTGGCCTTGAACTCACAGCTATCCTCCTGCCTCAGCCTCCTAAATGCTGGGATTACAGGCGTGTGCCATCACACACTGGTGGAGCCCCTTTTTACAAACTTGCTGTTTTAGTCCATTTTTCTGGGGTATAACAAAATACCTGAGACCAAGTGAATTTTAAAGAAGAGAGATTTTACCTTGGTTCTTGATTCTGGAGGCTTGGAAGTCTGAGATCGGGCAGCCACACCCGTTAGGGCCATATGCTGCTTCCATTCATGGTGAAAAGTAAAGGAGGCAGAACAGAGGGGAAGGCTTATTGTGTAACCATCCTCTCTCGAGACTAATCCAGTCTTGTGCAAGCTGCCTAATGCTATAGTATGAATTGATATCAATGTGAATTTTGGCAGGGGCAAACCGTATCCAAATTTGTACAAAAATTATTTTATGAGACATTTACTAAATAGATGACCACATTTCCTCTTGTGAACACATTTATATTCTTTATCTTTGAAAAAATAATTAATAAACAAAGATAGGATGGTAGAGAAAAACCTAAGCTTCCAGCACACCAGTAACACTGGTTTTCAGCTGTATGCTATGCCCTTCCCCCGGCCTTTCAGTGAAGTCTATGCTGAGTATTTTTGTAAGCTTTAAGCTTCTGTGGTCTGAGATTCACTATGTTTTTCACATGTGAAGCTTTGAAAATGTGCTTGTAGTTTGTTGTTCCCATCTAGAGCTGTGCCTCATGTCAGTGTGGCTTGACATCATTTCGTGTTTTGGGTGTCCCTGCAAAGCAGGGAGAACATGTGCGGTATTCTGTCTCATGTCCCGATGTGCTCCTCTAGCCCTCCCAGCTTGCTCCCTGGAAGATGATCAGGCTGGTCCTGTGGTCCTTGTAGATGGTACATTGAATGTGCACTTAGATGACATTTTGCCAACATAATTTCCTAAGGACCATTCTCATGCACTTGGATAGTTAGGTCCCTTCTTTAGAAATCTCACTGCTCCAAGTCTGCAGGAGATATTACTCACCTGAGGAACCATGGGACATGGTATTTTGGATAAAATGCCTGCCTTCACCTTAGGATCCCAATTTCTCTCTCTTCTCTCCTCTGCTCTCCTTCCGGCCCCTTTCCTCCCCACTCCTTTCCTCTTTTCTTTCTTTTTTTCTGGTGCTGGGGATCAAACCCAGGACCATGCACATGCTAGCTAAGCAATCTACTACTGAGCTACACCTACAACCCGCATTTTTTCTTTAATAAACAGTGTTGGGGAAACTGGTAAGTTGTTATGAGTATCAGTTTAAATTCTAATCTTGGCAACATCAAATGTGATTAAGTAAATTAAGGTATACAGTGGCTATCAAGTATGGAAATAGAGACAAGCACAGTGTTCAGTGGTTTGGTGGTACTGTGTTCAGTGTGTGATTTGTATGATACCGTGTGGCTTGCTCAGGAAGCTGTCCCTCAGCAGCAGTGCAGAGGTTGGTGTGCTGCGCAGAGCTGCAGCAAGCACAGTGTGTTAGCTGTCTCCATCATTACCTGCCCAAGCTGTGGCACGGAGTTGCACATCACATGTCTGATTTTCACTGAACAAACCTGAATCTCTAAAATGACCCGGGATAAGTAACACAGAGGCTCATTCTATATTACTTAAAAAGGAGAAAAAAATGTTTAGTTGTTTCCAAAATTTATAGACCATGTATGTAAGAAAAGTCCTTTTATTTTCATGGCTTAAAAAAATCAGGGGCTGAGGATTTAGCTTAGAGTTCGATCCCCAGCACCAAAAAAAAAAGGAACCTTTTTCAGATCTTTGAAGAATAAGAAGTTTCTAAATTTTGAAGCAGTAAAAATGAATTTTCTACAAAAAATAAGTAGAATGGGAAAAACATTTCAATCAAGTATGACTTTGATTTAAGCTAGCATATTGTATTAGTTTTCCTATTGTTGGGAGAAAATACTTGACACTCACGACGTAGTGGAGGGCAGGTTTATTTTGGCTCCTGATTAGCTCTAAGGCAGAAGAGGCATGGTGGCAAGGCATGGTGGAGGACAGCTATTCAACCTGTGGCAGCCAGGAAGCAGGGAGAGAACGGAGGGCAAGGACAGGGATCCCCAGTGACCACCTCCACCCACGCTCCACGTCCCAACAGTGCATTCAGCTGTGAACTCATCCCTGGGCGGATCCCCTGATGAGTGCACTGTCCCCACAATCCAGTCACCTTTCAAAACCCCATTTCTGAACACATGAGACTTTTAGGGTCATTTTAGATCTAAACTATAACAGATATGAAGAAATTCCTCAAAGTCATCAGAATGATGTGAAAATCTCAGTAGACAAAATGGTGAGGGACATCTGAAAGGTATTTTCTAGGGAAGCTGTTAGAAAAATGAAAATATTACTAAAAGAATTAAAATGTTATACTGAAAATAATTCATTTAGTGCAAAGGAAAGAGCAAACAAGAACAAAAAAACACGAACTATATAGAGAACAAAAAGTAAAATAGCAGATATAAATCTAAGTGTATCAACCCTAACACCTGCGTTCAATTCCCAGCACCCCAAATAAACAAACTCACTCTAACTGTATCAGTACCTGAATGTCAGTAGATTAAACAATCCAATCAAAAGGCAGAGATTGTCAGGTTGGATAAAAAACAAAAACATACTTTAGATTGTTTGCAGGAAACACTTTAGATTTAACAATACAAATAGAAGGAACAAAGGACATTATGCAAACCATAACCACAAGAAAGTTGGTGAGGCAATCTGTCAGGCAAAATAGACCACAGTGAAAAATGTTTCAATGAGATAAGGAGACACTTATTTTTGCTGGGAACTAACCCTAGGGGCTTTGCACTGAGCTACCTCCCTGTCCCTTTTTGATTTTGAGACGGGCTCCTGCTAAATTGCTCAGGCTGGGCTTGAACTTGCAGTCCTCCTGCCGCAGCCTTCCAGAGTGTTGGGATTACAGGCATATGCCAGCATGCTTGGCCAACGAGTGACATTTCGATAATTTTTTTTTTCGGGGGGTGTTGGCGATCGAACTCAGGGCCTTGCACTTGCTAGGCAAGTGCTTTACTACCTGAGCTAAATCCCCAGCCCCCGACGTTTTGAAATAATAACAAAATGGTCACTCCAGCTGGAGGATACAACAGTTTTTTTTGTTTTTTTTTCTTTTTTGGTACTGGGGATAGAACCTACCACTGGGGATAGTACTCTACCACTGAGTTAAATCTCTACCTCTTTTTATTATTTTTGAGACAGGGTCGGGTCTCACTAAGATTCCCAGACAGGACAAACTTGTGATCTTCTTTTGTATGCTTACTGTCTTAGTTACTTTCTTGTCACTGAGACACAATACCTGATACTCATAACTCTAAAGAGGAGAGGTTTATTTTGGCTCAGAGTTTGTAGAAGTTTCAGTCCATAGTCAGCAGGTGCCAAGGCAGGGTGGCATGGCAGAGGAGAAGCAGCTCATGGCTGCAGGAAGCAGAGAGACATCAAGGGAGAAGGTAGGGAGATAGACCCCTCCAGGCCATGCCTCCGGGGACCCCTGCTCTGACCAGGCTTCACCTCCCAACATCTCATTCAGCTGTAAACCCCACTAATCCACTGATAAGACTAATCCGCTAATATGTATCGCAACCCTATGATCCAGTCACCTCCCCAAAGCCCCACCAACAAATGCAGAAGGTTTTGGGGTGACATCCAGATATAATCCGTAACAGGGATTCCGTGTGTGTGCCACCATGCCCAGCTAAGATAGAGCAATTATAAACAAATAGGCACCTAAAAACAGAACTCCAAAATATATGCAGTAAAGCCTGACAGAATAAAACAAATGGACAATTTAACAATAATAGAGACTGCAATACCCTGCTTTCAATAATGGATAGAAAAAAACTAGGCAAAGGATCAAAACGAAAGTAGGAAACTTGAATGAAACTGAGCAGTTATCTTTGGAGCATTCCGCCTAACAGCAGCAGAATGTGCATTCTTTCCAGGTGCACATGAAACATCCTCCAGGCTAGACCATGTGCTAAACTGTAAAAAAAAAAAAATCAGTAAATTGAAAAGACTGAAACCTACAGAGTACTTTCTGTGACCACAGAAAAAGAATGAAATGACATAAGCAAAAATAAGTGAAATTTGTGAAATGCACAAATGTATGGAAACTGAACAGCTTAATACTAAATGACTAATGAGTCAAAAAAAATCTTCAGGGAAATAAAATATTTTGAGATGAGTAGAAATGATGAAACACCATACTAAAATTCATAGGACTCAGCTAAAGCAGTAGCTAGAGGGAAACTTACATCTATAAATGCCTACATTTTAAAGAGGGAAAGATCTCAAATCAATATCCTAACCTTCCAGCCTGAGAGCCGGAAAAACAGGGCAAACCAAACCCAAACCAAACAGAAGGAAGCTAAAAAATAAAGATTCAAGTGTAATAAAGAGAATAGAAAAACAATTGAGAAAAATCAATGTAATTAAATGTTTGTCCTTTAAAAAGATCAACAAAAATTGATAAACCTTTATGTATAATGATAAAGCAAAAAAGAAAAGTTGCTCTGGCTTTGATGTTTCTCCTTCAGAACTCCTGTTACAATGTAGTAATCTTCAAATTTGTGCCTTGATGCTATTTGAAAGTGAAGCCTTGGGAGTAGTTAGGACTAGGTGTGGTCAGGAGAACAGGTCCCATGATTACCCTGACAGCTTTATCAGAAGAGGAGTGAGCACTTGCTCTGTTTCGCTGTATGATGCCCTGCACCATGAAGTAATGCAGTGGGGGCCCTGATCTGTCTTCCCAGCCTCCAGGACATAAGTTCAGTGGACCTCTATCCTTTATAGATTACCATATCTGGGATATTCACTTACAGCAACAGCAGATGGACTAAGACAAGACTAAAATTACTAAAGTCAAAAATAAAGTAGGGACCATTACTGCCATACAGAAACGAAAAAAATTTATAAGAAAATATGAAAAATAATACACCAACAGAGTAGATAACTACAGGAAATGTACACATTCCTGTAAAGACACAAATTACAGAAACTATTTCAAGAAAAAATAGAAGATCTGAATAGACCTATAGTGTGTTAAAAGATAATATTAGTTAAAAAATAAACTTCTGGTCATGCATTTTGCTGCATGCCTGTAATCTCAGTACTCAGGAGGCTGAGGCAGGAGGATTGCTGTGAACTCAAAGCCAGCCTGGGCTGCATAGTAAGACCCTGTCCCAAAAAAATAAAAATAAAAATAAAATTTAGCATCTGGCCTGGCATGTAACTCAGCACTTGCCTATCATGTGCAGGGTCCTGAGTTCTATCCCTAGTACCCCCAAAATAAAGTAAAATTCAGGCTAGGCTTGATGGCACAGGCCTATAATCTCATACACTTAGGAGGCTGAGGCAAGAGGGTTGCAAGTTCAAGGCCAGCCTGGGAAACTTAGTGAAACCCTATCTCAAAATAAAATTTGAAAAAGAGCTGAGGAGATAGCTCTGGTAGAGTAATTGACTAGCCTGCACAAGGTTCTGGCTTTAATCTCCAGCTCTCCTCCCCCTTAAAATTAGCATCTCTTCATGAAGAAAACAATATACTAGGGAGATTGGGGATTTAGTTCAAGTGGTAGAGCACATGCCGAGGCCATGAGTTTGATCCCCAGCAACCCCCCCCACCAAGAAAAGAAAACAATATACTAGGAATAGAGAATAACTCCCTATATTCCCAAATGACCTATATGAAAACCACCTTGCTCACACAACATTTTTTTTTTGCATAGTGGTAATTGAACCCAGGGGCTGGCATTGAGCTGCAACTCCAACCTTATTTATTGATTTGTTTGTTTGTTTATAAATTTGAGACAGGGTCCTGTTAAGTTGCTCAGGGTAGCCTTGATCTTGAGATCCTCTTGCTTCAAGGCTCCAAAGTAGCTGAGATTACAAGCATGAACCACAGCTCTGGCTCTCACATCATACCCCACCCCCACATCATACTTAATGGTGGAAGAGTAGATGCTTCTTATAAGATCAAGAGGGACAAGACAAGCTGTCTGCTTTCACCACTATTATTCAGCATATTTTGCTGGATGTTAAGATCAAAGCATTTTGGCAAGCAAATGAATTAAAAGGCATCCAGATTGGAAAGGAAGAAGTCGGACTTTGTTGGCAGAGAATACTCTATTGAGAATCCTAAGGAATCTACTAAAACTTTTAAACCAATACTAGTTTGGAAAGATTGCTGGATATAAGATCAATGTGTAAAGATCACACATCTGTATCTATCTTAGCAAGTAAAGAAAAAAAAAGTGAAATTGAGAAAGCAGTTCCATATACAGTAGTACCAAAATGAATGAACTAGGAATAAATTTAACTAAGCATAAAAACTCATACTCTGAAAATTATAAAAGCCTTCTTGAATGAAATTAAAGATCCAAGTAAATGCCCCATCTCTGCAGATCAGAATAATTAATATTATTAAAATGTCCAGGGCTGGGGATTTAGCTCAGTGGTTACAGTGCTTGCCTTGCAAGCAGAAGGTCCTGAGTTTGATGCCCAGCACCAAAAAAAAAAAAAAAAAGTCATTACTCTCAAATTAATATACAGATTCGATGCAATCAAAATCTCAGCTGAATTCTTTCTTGACGTTGACAGGCTGATACACAATTCCTATGGAAATGCAAGGGACTTGAAATAGGAAAGCAGCAGTCTTCAAAAATCAGAACCAAGCTGGAGAACTCATGCTTCCAGATTTCAGGACTTCCTACAAGACTACAGTCATCAAAAACTGACACAGGGATAAAGATAGATATGTAAAGGAGTAGGACAGAATTGCGATCCCAGAAATACACTCAAGTTTATAGTCAGTTGATTTTTGCCAGAGGTGCTGAGTTGGTTCATGGGGAAAAGAAGAGTTTTCAGCAATGGAGCTGAGTATCAAAGACCCAAATGTAAGAACTAAAACCATAAAACTCTTAGAAGAAAACAGTATATGTAGATCATTATGATTAGTCTGTGGGCTATTAGGTATTACACCTACAGTACAGAAGCACACGGAACAAAAGAAAAATAAATTGTATATTATTAAAATCAATTTTAGTATATGTGCTGCTGAAGCAAGCACTATTATTAAAATCAAAACCCTTTGTGCTTCGGAGGATGCCATCAAGAAAGTGAAAAAATGGATGAAAAAATGTCAAGTTATATATAGTAATAGACTTGTATTTAGAATATATAAAAACATAATTCATCAATAAAAGGACAACTCGATTTTAAAAAGGGGCACCGTACTCTGGTATTTTACTGTGGAATAAAAGGTGGTTTGGCCTCATGGTCCAGGCTCATTCTTGGCTCCTTTATTTAACAACCAGCTGTATATTCTCTCTCTTTTGTAGTATAAGGGATTAGAACGCAGGACCTTGTGCTTGCTAGGCAAGTACTCTACTACAAAGCCACATCTCAACTCCTTTTGTCCCCAGCTGTATATTCTCATACTATTTTGGTTCAGTGGTTTTGCTTATTTCCCTCAATTGCACTTTGGGGGCTCCTTCAAGACAGAGTTGTATAGGGACAGGGATACAAAGCAGTATAGAGGACAGGATGGGAGCTTTGACTTTATGGCTGTGTCCCCAGTTGTGATTTCATCTCTTGTTAGTGTTGGGGCTCAGAAAATTATACAAGTGTGGTACTTGTACCTGCTGAGCCAGAGAAACAGGCACAGTCCTAACATCTCTCTCACCTCCACCCCTGCCCCTGACCACTGCATTTCTGCCATCTGGTCACCCAGTCATCTTTCATCCTCTTTCTTTCCCAAAGCAACAGGGAGAAGCTTTCTCAGAAGTTCACTTCTGTGACTTTGAAGGATATTTCTTCCAAAAGAAATGTAGTTATTTTAAACCCTTTACCTAGCTATTTCATCCAATAACTAGGAAAGAATAACTATTGGAAGAAAGAAAGAGATTGAAAGTCATTACTTATGGCCAGACACACTTTCGCGTATTCTTCTGAGGGTGGCTATTTTAGCTTTCCCATTTCAAGACACAATACCTGATACCCACAATTTAAAGGCAGAGAGGGTTAATTTGGTTCATGGTTTAAGGGGATTCAGTCCATGGTTAGGTGGCTCCAAGGCAGAAACATCATGATGGAAGGATGTGATGGAGCAATGCCATTCAGTTTGTGGTGGCCAGAAAGCAGAGGAGAACAATGCCAGAGAGGAAGGGGTGAAGGACCACATGCACCCAGAAGTATGTACCACAAATCCGTGGTCAGATCCCAAAGCCAATCCATTTGATATCATTGAGTTTAACTGCCATTGCAGTTGAAAAGATTACCTGAGAGACTACCTGCATATGACAACTTCTGCTTGTAGTGAAGTTCTGTCCCTTACCTTCCTATAATGTTTTATTACCTCTCCCACAGCCACAAGGAGCATTATTCCAGGCCATTGCCTGCTCTTTGGACTTGGTCATTTATCCTAAAAACCATTTACTACCTTTTATATAAACTGCAGCCACCTTTCCCCTTCCTTTCTCTCTCTCCTGTGAAGAGGACATTAATTTTCAAGCATCCTGCTTTTCTGTGAGTTTCATATTTGTATGGCTTTTGTGCTCATCCATGTTGTGTGTGTTAGCTTTTTGTTGCTGTAACATGATACCTAAGATACACAATTTATAATGAGAAAGGGTTTATTTAGGCTCAAGTTTCAGAAGTTTCAGTCCATGGTTGGCTGTACCTGTTGTTTTTGGGCCTGTGGTGAGGCAGCATATCATGGTTAGAATGGGGGCAGAGGAGTCTGCTCACTTCATGGTGACCAGGAAGCAGAGAGACGTGAAGGGCTTCAGTGCCAACACCCTCTTCAGGAAAACAACCCTAGTGACCCAACTTCCTTCCAGGAGACTCGCACCCCTCAGTTTTCCGTCACCTCACAGTAGCACCACAGGCCGGCAACTGAGCCTTGAGCATATGGCCTTTGGGGACATGTAGGATCCAAAACAACAGATGTTAAATGAGTATATATTTTTTTTCCTGTTAATCTGTCCACTGTCTGATCTTTTCAGAGAAACTTGAGAGGGCAGAAAGGAAATTTCCCTTGTCCTTCCACTAGCTTTGTGGCCTTAGGTTGAAAGCTGATTTTTTTTTAAGCTGATCTTTTCTGAGGCTCAGTTTTCTTGTCTGCAAAAAGAGGATTCAAGGAAATGATACATCCCTGAGCCTGATGTGTCTGCAATTAAACCTGAATACTGAGGTTTTAGTTTAGAAGAAAACTAACCTGTACATTAACATCTTTTGTCTTAAAAGAAAAACAAATAACATGTGTGCCAAAGGTTTGCCACCACCCTACTAATGTAAGAGTGACCAGTCTGTGACTTACTAAAAAGCCTAGGATTTCCAGTTCAGATTGTCTACTGATACTACACGGAGAAATGAGAGAGAAAGCACTCTACAGACTTTGAGGATTGTAGGTATTTTACAAATTTAGACTTTTTAAATGTTAAAGTAATAGATATTTTGTAAGTTTCTAGTAGTAGAGAAAAAATACTCCTTCTACCCTACTGTAATTAATTAGTATTATAGTTTTTTTTTCAATTTGAGTATTTAAAATTTTTAATTTTTATTAGCACGTGTTATAGTATATAATGGTTACATTCCTTGTGGGGAGTAGGCACATATACACAACACATTTTAATTTTTTTATGACCCCCTTCCCTTTACCTCCTTCGTCTTCAGCTTGGGCATTTTTTTTGGCTGAATTTATTTTAACTTGAGTGCTTTTAAAAATCCTGCATTACTTGCAATTCTTTTTGACAATTTTCGTGCCATACTTTCCCACTTGGCATGTTTTTTTCTTTTTTGTTTTTTGTTTTTTGTTTTTTGTTTGTTTGTTTGTGAGACAGGGTCTAGCTATGCAGCAGGCTGGCCTTGAATTCACTATGTAGCCCAAGCTGGCCTCGAACTTGCAGCTATCCTCCTGCCTCAGCCTCCCGAGTGCTGGGATTACAGGAGTGTGCCACCATGCCTGGCTTATTTAGTTTTATAAATATGGAAGTAATACTTTTATTTTTGGTTAGTTGTAAAACTTCTTTTGTACTCTGTTATATTTTCGTATCTACTGAGATGATAATATAATATAGTGGTGTAAGTTAAGATGCCCTCAACTTTATACTGGCTATGCATGAAAATCCAATTTGTGTTGAAATTACAACTTTAGGAAACTAATATAGGAGTTATTACTGTTTCTTTTTTCTATTTTTAAAACTAAATGGTTTGTGGGTGGGTTTAGCTCAGTGGTAGAATGTGTGCTTAGCACATGCAAAGTCCTGGGTTCAGTCTCCAGCACCAAAAACATAACAAAAACAATGAACAGCAAATGATAAATAAATCATGGCCATAAAGAAAATGTGAGGTTTCTAGATAAAGTATGTGTAGTTAGTAGAAACAGGGAAGATAGTTTGATTTAAACTATACTTATTTCTTTTATTTAATTAAAGGTCCATTTTAGCCTCTTATCTTCTGAAGGAAAAGCTCAACATCTTGGGCAAATTGGGCTGCCTGCTGAGCTGTGCAGGTTCTGTCGTGCTGATTATCCACTCCCCAAAGTCTGAGAGTGTGACTACGCAAGCCGAGCTGGAAGAGAAGCTAACCAATCCAGGTAACTCCATTCTAGCATGCTGCCAAAGAGCTGCCTGAAAAAAAAAAAAAAAAAAAAAAAAAGAGAGCTGCCTGAAAGTCCAGGGTTGATAAGTCACTGTCTGGTCTGAGGTTTCCTGGCGCTGCAAGCCAGCCCTGTGTCCACCATAGTCTGTCACCACAGAGCTGCATTCTGTTTTTGGGGGGCTATGTGTACAAGCCAACCCCAACTGTGCGGAGCACCCTCTATCTGGCAGGTGTGCACACTGACCACCACACACGGGGTGTGGTGGGGACCACCTGGGGGACCCTGTTCAGCATGAAGATGACAATCACACAGCTTGGCCGTCCTGCCTGCAGGGGCTTCCTTCGTGTCTTTGGGCACAGTGGCCCCTTCCTGTGCCCCCAGTAGCTCCTGATGGCCCAGGGATGCGTCCTCTGCCACAGAGACTGCCTTGGACCTGGGGCTCCACTCTGCCTGGCACCTTCTGGTCCCTCCTGTGCATCAGTGTTTTCTGCTATGTCCCTGTGTTCCCTGGGGTTGTCCCCACTACAGTATTCATTCCCGGGGCTACCCAGTCCCAACTATCTCCATAATTCTTCCGGTAGACCTGCTGGTGAGGTGCCTATAAGCTGTGTTCCATCTTCCCTCAGTGTCACCTGCTGATGGGAAACTTAGAATGGAGACAAAATCTTTTGTTTATGTGTGCATTTGACATATAATAACATCTTAATTTTTGATAAATGCAATAAAAAATACATTATCATGCCCACTTTGAAGTACAGATTTCCTTTAAATTGTGTCCAATTGATTATCCTGTACTGCTTACCAACATTTTTGCATAGGTGCCCACGCAGAGTTGCCTTCGTACAGATGTCTCCAGGCCACAAACTGTGGGGACTTTCCTTTTGTAGTTCTTAATTAACAGTGATAAATGTAGCAGCGAACCATCTGTAAAACTTTAAACAGCAATCCGTAGTGAAATTAGCCAAGATTAGCTATCTCCTTGTGGTGTTTTATCTCTGACACTTAGCATTGTGATATTTATTCATACTCATAAAAGGCACAATGTTCTGATAACTCTAGCTAGGTGAGTGTAAAGACAGTGGGAAAAAAATCAGAGAATCAGATGTGAGTGGACTCAGGGATTAATTTTAAGTAATTTCCAGAAGGCATATCCAAAAGCTTTTTTTTTCTTTTTTTTTGGCAATAGTAGGAATTGAACCCAGGGTCTTGTGCATGCTAGGTGAGTGCTCTACCACTGAGCTATATCTCCAGCCCTTATCATACCCTTCTAGTGTATGAAACATAGATTTGGATACATACAGTATATAAACATATAAGTATTTCAGTGATACTAAAATTTCATGAAGATGAGCAATTAGGGGGAAAAAATGTAAAGTGGTTCCTAAAGGGGGATGATAGCAAAAAAAAAAATGTTCGGAAAAAAGTGTAAAACATCACAAGGCTGAGGGCCATCTGGCCTCTTGCTCTAACATGTAAGAGACTAAGGTTTATCTCATGAAAATAAACAGGTTTTCTTTCCGAGCTGCCCAGTTCTCATGCAGATGCTGAGGCTGTTGTCCAAATGCCCACAATGGCTATGTGCCCTGTCTCTACCTTGGCCACTGGCCACCTTTTCTTCCTGGCCTCTGCATTGCTGCCGTGGATGCTAACCTTCCTATGCCCCCTGCCCTCTAGCCCCTAACATCTTCACCATCTTGATGTCTGGGACCCTTCTGAAATGCAGTCCCTTCCCATGAGAAAGTCCAACTACTCCACATTTGTACCCTGCTGCTTCTCCTGATGCTGTGTCTGCTCAGGTGCATGCAGGCTGCTTCTAATTATCTGCCCTCTCCAACCCTGAACCTAGTCCACAGGCAGTATTGTTGTGTTTGCATCCAGTCTCTCTGCCCCCCATTGCCCCTTCTCCAATTTTGTTTTTTGTTTTTGAAACAGGGTCTCACTGTAGTTCAGACTGGCCTTGAACTCACTGTGTAACCCAGGATGGCCTTGAACTCACAGTGATCCTCCTGCTTCAGCCTCCCAAGTGCTAGGATTATAGGAATGCACCACGATTCCCAGCTTGCCCCTTCCCCAGTTTGTAGCTCAGCCTCCCAGAAATTGCCCTTTCATTTCCCTTCCTTGCAGTCTTCCTGAGTTCACGAGAGTGGGGCTCCATAATTCCTTTTTCTCACCTCTGAAGCCCAGGGCTTTGGCTACCTGCTTGCTAGTTTGCATGTCCACATCTGTTGATTTACATGTCTGTTTACATGTCTATATCAACTTGGGTCCAAGTAGTACCTAGCTCTGGGAGGTCCAGTACTCTCTTTATAATGTAGGATTGATGTTTATCAAAATAGGCTGGGTGTGGCGGCACTTGCCTGTAATGCCCGCACTTCAGAGGCTGAGGCTGGAGGATGGCCATGAGTTTGAGGCCAGTCTGGACTATATAATGAGATCAAGGCCAGTCTGAACTACAGTGAGAGTAGTATACAGTGAGGCTATATAGTAGTATACAGTGAGGCTATATAGCGAGACCTTGTCTCAAAAAATACATAAAAGTGCAACCTTCTTGTGTACATAATTCCGAAGCAATGGTTATAATACCAGAACTGTAAAATGAAAGAGAAATAGCAGGATGGTACTTTATAAAAGATCAGGTTCAAAAACAAACAGGAGAAGGTAGATGGAGGCTGGCAGCCCCACGCTGTGCATGGAGCCAGGATCTGGACAGCTGCAGGTATAGACTACTAGAGGTGCTGTGTGATTGACCCAGAGGGCCTTGCCATCAGTAGTAGAATCCTGTGAGATGGAGGATAATTCTTGAAGTTCCTGTTGAACAAAGAATAATTTTCCCTCAATTTACATGGAAGTTGGATTTCTCAAAAATTCAATGTAGGGGTTGGGGATTTAGCTCAGTGGTTGGAGTGCTTGCCTTACAAGCGCAAGGCCCTGAGTTCCATCCCTAGCACCAAAAAAAAAAAAAAAAAAAAAAAAAATTTCAATGTATAGGAAATCCATGTAAAGAGTACTTTGTTTTATACATAAGAAAGGTTCTAGTCTCTGATTAGTATAACCAGATTTTTCACTTACAAGTACATGGAGATAGGCAGAAGTCATGAGAACAGGGTAATTTATGGTGTGTGTGGCTCTCTGCAGTGCCCCTGCGCACAGTGTGCAGCCTCCTCCATTGTAACAGGTATAGACACCCCTCTTAAACTGCTTAAGATTTCCCCCACCTCAGCCTATGTCCTCCACTCCAGCACTATCCACCCATGATAGCTATCAATAAGGATCTGTGGGATTGACTAGAGAGTAAGAAAACTCATTTTGTAGCCAGGTGCAGTGGCACAGGCCTGTAATCCCACCATTCAGGAGGGTGAGGCAGGAGGATCACAGGTTCAAGGCCAGCTTGAGCTATATAACTAGACCTTAAAAAAAAAAAAAAAAGACTGAGTCAGAAGCATCTCTTAAACCTTAGAGTTGACCAGCCTGGGTAACATAGCAAGATATCATCTCCAAAATCAAACAAATAACAAAATAAAAAACAAAAAAGTAAAACCATCTTGCAAATGTCTTATTTTTAACATTAAATCATTCATTCATGTTGACTTTTAGTATTTTTACTATATGAATGGTACTAATAGAGGACCATATCAACATTTAGAAGTTAATTTTTAGGGTGTGTTTCACATTTTTATTGGAGGCCATAGGAGGGGGGCTCCCTCCCTTCCAGTGGAAGTACTCACAATGTCTTTAGCCATCCTAGAATTGTGCCCTGGGGGTGGCTGGGCGCACAGGGGCACATTCCCGTTATCTTGGGACAGTGTGGCCTGGTTGATCATGGTGGTGTACTTTGTAGAATTACAGTGAGGCCCTGATGGTGAAGGACATACCCAGCACCTACCCTAGGCATTCTTGGGAAGGTCATGAGTCTTGAGGCTCTCTTGTTTGCTGTGGCTGTAGCAGCTTGGAGCTATGAAATTTTTTTTCCCTCTGGGCTGGTGGTGGAATCCAGGGCCTTGCACATGCTGGGCAAGTATTTTACCTCTGAGCTACATCCCTAGCCTCTGTGAATGTTTTAATGGTGAATATAGCAAAAAAAAAAAAAAAGAAAAAAGGACTAATGGGAGTAATTTTTTTTGAGGGGGGAGTAATTTTTATAGAAAAGAATCAGTGGATCCAGTAAACTTAAGCTAGAGTCTTCAGATGCCTGCCCACCCTCCAGAGCAGCTTCATCACGATAGTGTGGCTCATGGGGTCCAGGCACTGCCTTAGCTCTGCCCTTCTGGATGGTGGCCAGTGGGGGGACAGCCTGGGTCACCATATGCCATCTGTCTTTCAGTGTTTGTGGGCTACCTGTGCATCGTGCTGCTCATGTTACTGCTGCTCATCTTCTGGATTGCGCCAGCTCACGGGCCCACCAACATCATGGTCTACATCAGCATCTGCTCCTTGCTGGGGAGTTTCACCGTGCCTTCCACCAAGGGCATAGGGCTGGCAGCCCAAGACATCTTGCACAACAACCCATCCAGCCAGAGAGCCCTGTGCCTGTGCCTGGTGCTCCTGGCTGTGTTGGGCTGCAGCATCATTGTCCAGTTCAGGTACATCAACAAGGCACTAGAATGCTTCGACTCCTCTGTGTTCGGGGCCATCTACTATGTGGTGTTTACCACACTAGTCCTACTGGCGTCGGCCATCCTCTTTCGGGAATGGAGCAATGTGGGCCTGGTGGATTTTCTGGGCATGGCCTGTGGATTCACGACTGTCTCTGTAGGGATTGTCCTTATACAAGTGTTCAAAGAGTTCAATTTCAACCTGGGAGAGATGAACAAATCCAACATGAAAACAGACTAGGATGCGGCCAGGGGTTGGGGGCTGGAGGAACAGGCCTTGGAGGTGTTTCCTGGTCTTGACTGGATGTGAAATAGCAGAGACCCTCAATCCCTGGTGTGAGAGTTACCTGTGCACTCACAGGTGGCCTACTGGACATGAGGAGCCTGGCTGGACACTGGACCGGGTCCAGCCCTAAGCAGCCCAAACCTCCCAGTGGTTGCCTGGGCGTCATCTCTCTCAGATGAGATGAATGTCATTTTCATTTCCATTAACCTGGAAGCTTTTGTGACTACTCTTTCCTTTTAAAATATTTTAACATGACCTAATCAGAAAAGAAAAATGGGCTCTTTCTGGTTAGTCTTTATAGGAGAGCAAATGTTCTTAGAAGATTACTTTGAAAATGGGAGAAATTGTCTTGAAATCTGGCTTTGTACAGTAAATGTGACTGTAGTTGCATTAGTTTGCATTAAGCATGTATAATATTCAGGAACCTCATTCAAATAAGAGGTATATATTGATTTGTTTTTAATCCTCTAACAAATTGACTCTCTTCTGCACTCACCCCAAGACATCTTAATAGCAAGTAGAGAAGAGTTAGTGAATGTGATACAGTATTCCATTAGCAGGATGACTTTTCAATAGCTCAAATCAATTTCAGTGCCTTTATCACTTGGATTATTCACTTAATTTGATTATTACTATGTGTATGTTCTCTTAGGTTAGAATAATGTCACTTCCTTGGTTATACATTTGTAGTTCAACGTTGAGATTACAAATATGTAAAGCAATTAGAAATAATAGTGTAGTCATTGGAAGATAGTCAAAACTAAAGACATATTAGAGCAAATGGACCTGTTCAGCATGTAGTTATGTCTAATTAAAGACAATTAAGTAGCATGAGGCATTTTATTTTCGTTCAATCTGTGTAACTGGGATCCAGTATCAAATATATCTACATTCTTTTTCAGCAAGCATTTGTGACCAGTTGGAAGAAATAAACTATTTAACTTGATAGTAGTTATTACACGAGGGAATAACTGTTCAATACCACATATATTGAGTGTCCTTTAATACAGGAACAAATTAAAGGACACAGATAAGCTTAAGATGGATTCTACAAATTGCAACGCACAGTTTTCAAAAGAATGTTGCTGGGCATAGTGGCGTATGCCTGTAATCCCAGCACTTGGGAGACTGAGGCAGGAGGATTGCTATGAGTTCGAGGCCAGCCTGGGCCACATAATAAGTTGAAGGCCAGCCTGAACTACATAGTGAGACCCTGTCTCAAAAAAAAAAAAAAAAAAAGGAATGTTTATCAAAGATGGAAATAACTAATTTAACCATCTCATTGTTTGAGATTTTATTCAAGAGTTCTTCACCCAACCTCTGATAAACTTCTTGAGCACACACAAAGACCTGGGTTTCATCCTCAGCCCCAAAAACAAGATAAAATAAAATGAAAATTATTGGCTAAATATAAAATAGCCAAAAAAATAAAAAAAAATAAAATAGCCAATAATTGTGGCAGGTTTTGGATCAAAAAGATCGTTCTGTCTATAGTAACCTCCCATGTGTATTAAATGAGAGTGAAGCATGGAGTGATGAAAATAAACATCACGATGTTGTGTGCTTCACAAGCAGTGTTCCATCAAAATAGGGAATTGTGTCACATTCACGACACGGTTGAGTAGAGTAGGTGGAAAATGAAATTTAGTAATACCCAATTAAAATTACTCACTAAGGAAAAAGATGTGCTTTTCCAGGCAAAAAGAACATTTCTGAAATGACCCAAGAAATAGTTCCCTAAAGTATTGAACAAAGAGGCTAAATAAAATGAGACTAGTTTAACATAAAGCCAAAAAAAATACCCTATATGAATTAAAAGTTCATGTGACATGTGTTTGTCAGTGATTTTTGAAAAGCAACAACAAAATTATTTAAAGTTTAAAAAAGTCTTATACTGTTGAGTAATTAAATGCTCAGGAAGGTTATTTTTGTTTTTATCAGCTCTTGAAGGTTTTTTTATTATTATTATTATTATCAGCATTCTTAGGAATGCAGGCCTTAATTTGCTGAACTCTGAATATAAGCGAAAGCGTTATGTAGCAGGATCAATACACTTTTAGGCATAAAAATAGTTCCTTAGGTAAGGAGCTTGAGAAAGAATAAGTATGGTTACACAAGTATAAGAAGAAAGTTTATAATGTGGAAATTATGTTTATTTTGCTATAGCCTACAGGTGAAACCTAGTTGAAATGCATCTATTGGTGTACCTTATTATATTTGAATCCACAGTTATACCATGGCTATTCAGGGGTGATAGTTTCTGGATGATTTCCCCTATGATTTTTTTTTAAGAGTAAAGCAAAATTCCACAGTATTAATATCTCTCCTCTTGAAGGTGTTTGGTCCTGGAGTAGTTTGCATCTCTCAGGTTTCTTTCTGGTCAGCAGATGCTAGAGTAGGGTACAGAGCTTTTGTTCCAGTGGACCAAAGTTCATATTGTTTTCAAATGTGTGATAGTACCCTCTAAGTAACTGGACATGGTTCGTGCCTAATGATCTGATTTTCAGGTTTAACACGGAGCATGTACAGGCTTAGTATGATTTACTTTACAAACTCATTTTCTAAATTCATTTGAAAATACAAGGAAAAAAACCCAAAGAGAGAGTTTTAAGAAAAGGCCATTTGGGGATGGATCTCTGATTGGTCTTGCCAAAAGTAAATACATACAAAACATTTTCATTGTGATATACTTTGAGTGTTATCTCTGATAAAACTAAAAGCTGGGTATGGTAGCACATGCCTGTAATCCTAGCAATCTGGGAAGCTGAGGCAGGAGGATTGTAAATTCAAGCCCAGCCTGGGCAACTTAGTGACTTGGCAAGAACTTGTCTCAAAATTAAAAAAAAAAAAATTTAAAAAGCCTGGGGATGTATCTTAGTGCACAGACTGTGGATTTAATCCCCAGTACTGAAGGGGGCTAACCCACCCCACCCACCACAGAAACAACTATGTAAAAAGATTTAATATGCAAGTGTACTTGTTTTCAAGTCTCCACTAAAATCAAAGATTTTTTAAATCAAAGATTTTTTAAATCAAAATTTGCAAAATTACTCTCAATAGATACATAAAGAGGCCATTTTTCTTCTCTCCTACTTATGTATTATCTTTTCTCATCTAAATCTTTGCATTTGGAAAAATTGTTTCCTGTTCTGCTTATTGATCAAGTGTAGGACCAATTAAGGATTCTAACCCTAACCTACCCCAGGATGGCATCTGGAGCACCTGCTGGTCTGCATGCCCACCACCTCTCTAGAGGCTCTGCAGAGGAGGGCAGCACTGCCCGAGTTGGGACCCTTGGGGAGCAATCTGGTTTTCTGGTGGCCTTGGTCATCATCGCTGTCATTACAGTCTTTTTCTAGTTGGATATTAATGCTATGTATTTTACTGCTCTCTGCTCAGCAATAAGAAATATTCTTTCAATACTACTTCTTAAGCCAGTTTATTCACTCAGTTTTATTTCCAGCAGTTAATCCTAGTATTAAGATATTGGTCTTTGTTCTTCTATGGACTTCATCTTATTTTCTGATAGAAGAGAACACTGTTCAAATGTGCAGTCACTGCTCTTCTACCTTTTTTCTGGACAGCTTGGCTCCTGGTAGATATTTTGCTGAGCTCTTAGAAGTCAATTTGGAGACTTCTGTAAAGTGCTCAGATGCAGTGTCTCTGGGTATGGACAAACACTTGGTCCATGAAAACAGTTATTGCTGAACATGGGCTGCTGCCCTGCCATGTGATTGTTGTTGTTGTTTTGAGGTTGAATCCAGGCCTGGGGCATATGGGCAAGCCTTGTGCCATTGAGCTACACCCTTAGCTCTAAACAAGTATTTCCTCTGGTTTTGTTTGTTTTGTTTTGAGGTGCTGGAGCTCAAATGCAGGAGCTCAAATGCAGGACCTCAACTGTGCTAGGCAAGTGTGCTTCTACCGCTGAGCTACATCCCCAGTCCCTGCTGCTAATTCTTGTCAGGAGATGATACCTCTCTTTTCCAAATGCTCCATGCATCTAGCAGAATAGAGGCGATGCTCTAGTGGCCTGCAGAGCCATTCCCATAGCTCTTCTCTGATGCCCGTAGAGCCTATTTCAGCTTCCTGTGACCCCGTAGGACACTAGAAAGAGAAAAGCACTTTGTGACTTGTTCTAAGGAGCTGTCCTGAGTGCATCTGACACAAAGGAGGTTGTATACCCATCAAGCAAGATTAGATGGAATCTTGGTGTTCTGCCTTCTCAGGGACCCAAAATGTATCACTTTAGTATTGACCTTACTTTCAAGGATATGTCCACATTCATGTTTTGTATGTTTTGTTCATAGTCATATCTAGATTTTGTTAACTTGTGTTGGCAAGAAAAAAGACCGGTTGGCACACCAGTCACACCGCAAGGCAGTTTATCACATAAAATACCTCAATTTTTTGTATTCCTCATTTCCACTTCACAGTTGTTACTGGTGGTGAATTTTAAGGGTCTGTCCTTTAGCTCATAGGTGATTTTTCCACATCTGGCCAGATTCTTGTACCTCCATTGTATACTTGAAAAGATTTAAGAATTATAGGAACAGGGATGAGAATTTGGCCCATTGCCACTACATGTTTATTTTCATATACATTTCTCATATGCTATTAAATGTGACAAAATAATTATATTTTAAGAAAATGTAACCTTTGTTACATCAAAGTATATTGTCTAGTAAAAACTTGATATTCAGTAGAGCAGTGATCATGTAAATAAACATGTACTCCAGATGTACCCAAAGTGATTAAAAAGCAGAGCCTAAGGCCTAGAGCTAGGGAGGATTTATTTCTTTTCTCTATTTTTCCCTGAATTGTACAAATATGGGTGAGTCACTTAACCTTTCTGTGCCTCGGTTTTTCTACCTCTAAAGGGGTGGGATGGCTGTCCAAATTCACTGTTTCTAAGATGCCGTGTAGCACTTTAGCAGTGCTCGGATGGCCTTGGATGCGAGCACCGTGCTCAGAACTGCTCTTGAAGTGGCGCGGTGGAACTCAGCTTGCATTGACCATGAAGTCTGCCCCGGACGGTGCTGAAGAGCATGAGGTTTTGAGCACAAAGCAAGTAAAGGAAGCACTGGTTGTCAAGTTTGCATGATTCCTTGAAGCTTTAATTTTCCTTTGTTTGTTTTGAAAAGGGTTTTGTATATTCTATTGTAAAATATGGAAATTATATTGTGACATTAGAAACTGCACTGAATGATCACATTCTGACGGTGTGACTAGCTCTTCTGCCTCTACCTAAGGAGGTCTGTGTTCTGCAGAAGATTTGATGACCTGTGTGATCGAGATTCTGTCCCCTGTGATTGGTAATGAATAGTGTTGAAGTTCCTGCTTCCAAGCAGCTCGACCTAGACGATGAACTCTCTGACATCAGGTGAATGTCAGGAGCTCCCCAACCACTAGTGCCAAAGGGTCATGTTGAAAAATTCAGAACATTTCTTTTATTTGTTAGAATGTAATAATTTGCTCCCCCATACCCGTTCAGTGGTTTTGTATTTCTCCAAAATTTAATGCTGTTGTTTTTCAGTAGCAATTTCTGAGTGTTTTTGCCTTTTTGAAGGATAGCTATTATTTCCTTGTGAAATGGAATATAATCATGAAGACAGGAAGAAGGCTAGATAAAAAATGTCAAATGTTGATATTGGTTGCATAAAGTTTTTTTCATGTCAATGTATCAGAGGAGCTTCTAATTAGCACACATGGACACATTTATCAATGGCTAAGACTTGCTCATATTTTGCTTTATAGAAAAATAGTCATGGCATGATGTAATTGCCTTATGTAAATACAAAAGGCTATTTATTAAGTTTTCCAGTAATATTTATTAATCTGTATGTGTTTTAAAATAAAATAACTTATTTCTAGCTGAACATTTGTTGATTTTTTTTCCCTTTTTCTTGGAATTCTTGTCCAATCTTAGGTTCCAAATCATTCCAGTTCCTCACATTTTCTCCCTATTATGTCAGCCTGTGCATAGGTCTTGGGGGTAAATCCATGATATGTGAAGGAATTCACCATCCTGACAATCTCCTGATTCAATGAAATGATGGTATTACAGAAAACCAGCTCTATTTTAATGCCTTTTACATATTTTCGAGTTGCATAATCTGTATCATTTTCTATTTTAACCCCATTGAAAATTAGAGAAGTGTGTGCCTGTAATTCCAATACTCTGGGAAACTGAGGCAGGAGGATCACAAGTTTGAGCCCAGCCTGGGCAATTTAACAAGTTAGTAAAACCTTGCCTCAAAAAAAGGAAGAGGAAGCTGAGAATGTGGCCCTAGGTTAAATCCCGGGCACCAGCTGGGTGTGGTAGCACACGCCTGTAATCCCAGCACTTGGGAGGCAGAGGCAGGAGGATTGCTGCAAGTTCGAGGCCAACCTGGGCTACATTGTGAGCTCAAGGCCAGCCTGCACTACATAGCAAGACCTTGTCTGAAAAAGAAGAAAAGAAAAAAAAAAAAATCCGTGGTACCAGGAAAAAAATATTTAGAGAATCCTAACACATTTTAGTACGCCAAACATCATCGAACATCATCAGAAATCTTGTCATTAATCTTTCTTAGTGTCTGTAAGATTTTTTTTGTTTTTCATTTATTTTGGTGCTGGAGATTGAACTTAGGGCTTTGAACACACTAAGCACATACTTTACCACTGAGCTACACCATCCCTGGTTCCAGTTATTTTATTAAATGAGAAAAATATTTTCGGTAAAGATTTTTTTCTTAGGTGCTATCTAAAGAGATTTTAATTGCACAGATTTTAAAATCCTTTTTCATCTAAAATATTTCCTAGCCTTTCTTACCAAAAATTGTATCCTCATATTTATAATTTTTCAACATTCTTTTTATCTGTAGTTTTTCCCTTAATTTTACAATCTGAAGCAACACCTTCAAAATGACTTTCTTTTGAGCATTCCTTAAAGTTTTATCATCTAACAGAAGTTAATTTCTTTTTTGTGTTCTTTGTATCTAGAATCACACATTAACTAGAATTTTATTTATTTATTTTTTCCTTCACTGGTGATGGGGATTGAACCCAGGGCCATTGCACTGTGTTACATCCCCAGCCATTTTTCAGAGGGGGAATGTTCTGGGGATCAAACTCAGGGCCTTATCACTTGAGCCCAACCACACATTTTTTTACTTTTTATTTTGGGTCTGACTAAGTTGCTGTGTTGCCCAGCTGGGTTCAAATTTGTCATCTCCCTACCTCAACCTGCCATGTTCCAGGCATGTACCACCACGCCTGGCTTGCAGTCCCTTTTGTAGTTTTTATTGTGAGACAGGGTCTCGCTAAATCACTAAGTTTGCCCAGGCTAGGATTCACCTTGCCTTCTGCCTGACTTTTACTCTTAATAACATTACTTTTTAATGAAGACTCAGGAAGAAAGCAATCTCACTATATAGTTGAGGCTGGCCTTGAACTCATGGCAGTCCTCCTACTTCAGCCTCCTGAATGCTAGAATTACAGGCATATGCCATCACACCTGGCTTGAACTCTTTTTTTTTAAATATACAAATAATTTGTGAAAATAGCTTTGTAACAAACTCAAATATGTTCTCTTTTTTCGGTGGGGGGGGCGTGCTGGGGATTGAACTCAGAGCCTTGCACTTGCTAGGCAAGCACTCTACCATTTCAGCTAAATCCCGAACTATCTTTTCAATAGAAATTAAGAATCCCCCCCCCAAAAAAAGAAATTAAGAATCCAGGAGTACTTTTATATGGATGTGTCAGTATTTTAATTTACTTACAAATGACTCATTTTTTTTAAATTTTATTTTAATGGTACATTTTAGATGTAGATAGTGATAACATTCATCATAGGGGATTTGTACCTGTACATGATATATCTTGTTGCTTCTTTTTTTCCCATCCCCTCCCCTCCCCTCACTTCCTCCTCCCTCCCTATTTACAAAAGCTTTGTTTACATTTTTTCCTTCTATTTCTTATTTCTCGTTTTTTGTTGTTGTTGTTGTTTTGAGACAGGGTTTTGCTATGTAATTTAGGCTGGTCTTGAACTGTGTAGCCCAGGCTGCCCTTGAATTCAAAGCAGTCCTCTTGCTTTAGTCTCCCAAGTGCTGGGATTATAGGTGTATG
>PVJO010004527.1:0-108588 GCA_004026905.1 Hystrix cristata | reverse complement strand
AAATTAATGAATTTAATCTCAGATCTGTCTAACTTCCAAGTTCAAGTGCTTGTCTCTGAAATATCACTTCATTTAATTCTCACATTCTTTCTGGGATATGGGTATATCTTTCCTCATTTATAGTCCTGAAGATAGCCGAGAGTCAATTCTACCAGGAAAGACTGGTTGGAGAATTGGCATTCTGGCTGGCTACCTTCTCAGTTTTTGTAGTTTTTGACAATACTTTTGAAATATATGGTTAAATTTCCTGCTTTATTAAAAATAACATTTTGAGTGAAATTGGAGTTTTTGTTGAAAATTGTTACTATTCAGTTCTTAGGGACTATTATTTTTAGTCTTTGTATAATTTTGTGTAGACAGCAAAGGTAGTAAATTTGAATTTGTCCTGTCATATCTGAATGAATGCTGTTTTTAAAAGTAAATAATTAATGCTGAAGAGTTTTTAGGATTATGTAAGAGATCCTGGTAATTGATTTATTATTGCGTGCTTTCTAAGGGCCAGATACTAAGCCACATATTGAATATGCCTACAGCAAAGTGTAAAGGCACATGAACCAACTAAATATATAAACTAGATTTTACACTATTGGGAGTGTCCCATCTTAGTCTGAGAAAAATACTTCACTAAGTTAAGAATAATTTAATCTTGAATCATAAGTTTAAAGGACCACTAATGGGGAAAGCAACTCCTTAGATTTACATTCTCTGTTAAATATGAAGTAATCATTTGGGGCTCATTTGACTACAGTCCATGAACACTGTCCACAGTCTCCAGTAGAGCCCTATAAGGTAAGGGCAGAAGGGGAGTGTGAGCACGCTTGCTGACCTCCAAGAAGAACATCACCTGAGCAGGCCACACAGTGCTAGTTGGGGTCCTAGCTAGCAGTTTAAATTTTCTTTTCCGAAGCAATTTCCTCTGTTTGCCTTTACTGCCTCATTTTTTCATTATTCTTATGGATGACGTCATTTAGAATCAAATATTCCAATTAATTCTTGTGAGAGATATCTTACATTTGTTTTCTAATGGAGCGGGATTTATGAAAACGCCTGAGTGGAAGTGCCCACCCTGCCTAAAAATGCAGCATTCCCAGTAATATCCTTTCCTCAGAGATATCGGATGTGCCTGGGGATATGTACACCAGTCTTTTAAATCAATATTTGCAAAAATGAGAGAAGAAATATACAAAATTAAATACAGTAAGATACCATAATTCCCCCACTTGGGAACATTCCAGTGTGAACAAATCACAGAAGTAGCTTTGTAGTTGTACTGTACCATACCACCACTTTAAGGTAACTGTGAAAGTAAAAATAGTTTATTTACAGTATTGTGTGTTTTTTTCTTTTTTATACTTTACATTGTATATTTGTGTCAAAGGTATGTAATACTCACTTTGTTGGGCTCACAGATGAATCCGAGTTATGAATTTTCTCCTGGAACAGAATTTGTTTAAATTGGAGACTTAACAGAAAGCTACCAGAGAGCTTATGGTGAGGGAGGGACAGTCCTAGGTAGCCGACATTCAATAATTCATTTAATTTTCACAGAAATCCTACAAAGTAGTTACTCTAATTTCTCTAAATTTAAAGACAATAAAAGTGCAACTGCAGCCCAAAGATGATGGAGCCTGAATATGGCGCAGGCAATCTGCTTATAGGGACTCATGCCTTAACTATAACCTCAGGGGTTTCTCCTCAGGCATTTTCTGGATGGATGCCAGGTGGTTTTATCTAGAAAACAATACCCTTTATTTGTTAGGCATATTTTGGTAGAATGACTGATTTTTAACCTTAGTGCCCCATTTAATGCTAACTTTAAAATTTACGCAAGGATATAATTCTTCCTGTGTGTATTCCCTTGCTTTTGAATATTTGCTCCTGAATATAATATGAGGAGACTTGCTAGGATGTATAAATATTTTAAGGTTTTCCTCTGGCCATGTCCTTTGAAATCTGTATATTTATAATCTCAATCCAATTACTTATTTTTACCTCATATTTTAGCACTAAATTCCATAGGAGAATTTGAAAATACTTCCGCATTTTTTAATTTTGAGCAACCTGAAAATAGTGATGTCTCATACATATATTCTTAGACTCATCATGTTGGTGGAATAATTAAAGTATAGGTGAAATCTGTTTAAAGTTTCATGTAATTAGCAAAGCTTGGGGGGAAACGTTCTACATAAATCTAACAAATGCACATTTTTAATTTATGCACAAAAAGTGAAAAGAAAAATTCAGTCAATGATGAGAAAAATCTAAGACCCTAAAACTTTTACTTAATTATTTGGATCTTCATGGTTTATAATCCTCTTGGTAGTTTCTCTGATTTCCTAATTCATTTTGCCTGTGTACAGCACTTAGGCAGCTACAGTTACCATGATTTCCCTTTTATGTAGGTTGGAATTGTGTTACCTGCAGATTTTGTTCTGAAACATTTTATTTCTTCATATTTTTGTGTTTTTTTTTTAAATTCTCATTTATTTTTCCTTTTTCTCCACCACAAAATAAAATGGCAAGCACAAAAATTTTGAAAAATAGTGATTGAATGTACTTTATTGAGAATCAAGACTTCCTACATGATCTCTTTAATAGTAACACTCTCTATTAGGCCTGAGTATGGGCCCAAGTGTAGCAACCAGTCTTTCAGATGTGAAAACTATTTTCTATTAGCTAAGGAATGCTACTGGAGATAAATTATAAAGCCTGTGTTTACATTCTTAGGTCAAATAATTTATAGTGCTTATTTACCTTAAAAGTCAACTAACTTTGTTAAATTAAAGATGAAAGGATATGATTCTATCAATTTTGCACTGATTATCAAAATACAGAAAGGTGAGGGCTTTGCACAGCAAGGGATGTAGAGTATCTTTGTGTACTTTTCAGTAGATACGTCCAAAGGCAAAAACTTGCTCTCCAAATGAGGAAGGTTGTCACAGTTCCTATCGCATTTGTATTTAATCATTGATTCCATGGAATCATAGATTACTTTCGTTTCAACATGCAATCAGTGCTAGCAAAGAAAGGTTGTTGTAAGAGTGATATGGAGCTTAATATGAATCTAAGCTGTGTTATGCTTGTTTAATATGCCATTACTAAGCTTACATCCTGAAAAATTAGCTGCATTATTACATCAGATATCATTTGTGTGTTATAGCATTGCATATGTTTACATGATATGTTGCTTTTATTACTCTCATTTGTCTTCCTTTCAATTCTGTGTAACTGTACTGTTGTTCACAGTAAATTTATAGAAATATTTTCACTTGCACTTTCCAAGCCATCATCAAAACTCTACTTCTTGGAACTCTGATTTAAATTTCCATGAATGTTTATTCTAATGTCTTGTCTTTATTTTTCTACTACAACATTATAAATGGAATATTTCCTATCAATTCAAAACTCTTCAATTAGGAGTCGGTTACTGAGAATTCGTTGAATACTTATCTAGCTTCTGATATAGGTCAAGTAAGTAGGGAAGAGCTGGGAATTCAGAGGAATAAGGTACGCAAGAAGTTTTAAGTCAATTAGTGTACTGCAAATTTGTGACAACCAGAGTAGGGTAGGTAGGTGTGTACAGAGTGCTATGGGTTACAGGGGAATGAATAAAGATCCTGGAAATGAAAGAGTTAAAAGGTATAAAATAGAGTATGCAGCATTTCATTTGTGATTTAGTGGACGAGTAGATGCATTCTGGATGAGAAGGGAGAAGAAACAGGGAATAAGACAAGGTGCTAGTTATCATAAAGCATTGCCTACTTGGTAGAAGAGTAGAACAGTATATGATTACAGGATGCGGAAGAGGGTCTAAAGGGAGCTCATGTTAGGTAAATTGAATAAAGTCACATTGTGAATGGCCCAAATATTTCTTTATTTTTTTCTTAAAAATTTATATTTATTCTGTTGGGAATGGAGAAGTGTTGATAAATATCGAATTGGAGTATGTAAAGCTACATATCACATTCTTTACTTTTTTATCATCCACCAAGGAATCAGGCAATTTCTTCTATATTCTATATTATATAGTATGCTACATTTACCATAATACTAATGATCGATATGGTAGTAAAAAATAACTACCATGTGCTACTTAAAACAATGATTTGTAGTTGTATGTGTGTTATAGTGTAAGCTCCTGTTTAGTGTAGTGTAACTAAATTGTAAGTTTAGTGTAAACTAAATTGTAAGCTCCTGGAGAACTCTTACGTGCTTATTTTCTTTTATGTTCTCAGTGGCTAGAGCTTGGCCTTCGCCATGATAGTTACTTAGTAAATATTTAGTGAACACATTAATTATGTTTTAGGGAAGATATCTCTGGGGCACGTGTGTGTGTGTGTGTGTGTGTGTGTGTGTGTGTGTGTGTGTGGTATTGGGGATTGAGCCCAGGGTTTTCACGCTGAGTATACACCTAGCCCCTTTTAAATATTTTCATTTTGATAAAGGTGTGCTAAATTGCCTGAGATGGTCTCCAATATGCGATCTTGCTGCCTCAGTCTCCCAGAGTGTGGAGATGACAGCCATATATCATCATATATATCCCAGCCTCAAAGATGCAGAGAAGTGGTGAAGCCAGATAGGAGCACATATGTATAATCTCAGCTACTTGGGAGACCAAGGCAGAAGTACCACAAGTTAGAGGTCCGCCAGTGAAGTGTAGCAAGGTCCTGTATCAAAATAAAAGTTTCAAAAAGACTGGAGCTGTGCTTCAGTGGCAGAATTCTGACCCAGAATGCTCAAAGCCCAAGTCCTACCAAAAAAGGAGTACTCAAGGGAAGAGGTGGAATCTAGGTTTGAAGCTGAAAGATTATTTTTGAAGTATAATGTAATGATTTTTGCTATGCTTTTGCTCATAATGAGTAATTCAATGTTTAATGCCTTATGTTAGTTTAATTAAACTAGACTATTAAATAGTAGAATTTTCTAATTATAGGCTTAAGCTAATTAAGCCATGTTCAACCACACTGAATTGGTTGGGCATCAGTCTTCTTTCTGTGGCAACAGATATAGCACTAAATCAAGGATGATATTTAATCTAGATGTAGTAGGTGTGTTTGTTTTTTGTCATTGTGACAAAATATCTGAGAATATCAATTTAAAGGGGAAAAGGTTTATTTTGGGTTGCTATTTCAAAGGTTTTGGTTCATTGCCTGCTGGCTCCAAGGCAGAAGCAGCCTGTCAGAAAGGCCTGGAAGAGGAAAGCCCTCATGCCATGGCAACCAGGAAGCAGAGCGGGAGGGTAGTATGTGAAAGATGGAGAGAAGAAGGGGCCAGGGATAAGATACAGGCCACCAGTTCACATCTCCACGAGACACTCCCTTCGAGTAGGCCATACCGACAAAGTCTTCATCACCTCCCAAAAATGCTGTCAAGTCATAAATCCACCAATGGATTCGTCCACTCTTGAAATTGGAGGCTTCACGATCCAATCTCTTTCTGAAAGTTGCACCTCTGAACTCATGAGAATATGGGGATCTTTTAGATTTAAACGTAAAAGTAGGGTACCCTGTATCAGACAAAAATCATGTTTATCAGAGCTAGTCTTAAATCCCTTAGTTTTGACAGTATGATTTAGTTCCCCAAACTATTTCCTTTTGTTTAGATTGTCATTATAGTCATATAAGCCTCTGAGAGATCCATGGTGCAGAGCAGCCTGGCCGGCAGAAAGAGCCCTGCTTTGATGTAGACCTTTTCAGCAAAAGTCACAGTCCTGCGATTAACCTGTCTTGTGACTTTGGGAAATCGTTATAGTCTGGAGCTAATGCCTCTGATTTCTGATTGGTCGTCAGATTTAAATGAAGGAAATATGGAAAGCACCTAGTGAAATCACAGAGACAATGGCGGGATGCGGCTTCTCCCTAGTCATTTTCCTGAGTTTATTTACTTATCAGAAGGGGAAGGTTAGTTGCAATCATTTCTGATGTTTTCCTGAGTATTATTTTTAAAAGATGGATTTAAAACTAGTTCCTAAGAGTTTCCCATAGCAGATACTACTTTAAAATATGACAGAACATAAAAAATAGAAACTGTAAAAAGTTTTCTAACATTAAAAAGAGCTTTCCATTTTAAATCGTTTCTAGAAGAAAGTCCTTTCGTATTAGTATTGCCTTCTTTAAAAAATGCAAAAAATAACTCAACCATTTTTGCCTACTGATGAATGATTCAGTATTTTCTGGGATTAAAGAGCATCTGAAAACCAAACTAGCTTCAAATCTTTTTTTTTTTTGTTTGTTTAAATAGCCTTATTTCTAAGGAAGAATGGCTTTTATTTTTTCCACATAACCACTTTCACTTTTTATAAAAATAGATAGAAGGGACTGAAAATGAATCTTCTATAACTGGATGGCATAAAGGCCTAGAAGAGAATTGGAAAAAAAGAAGTAAAATCTTCCTAAAATGGTTTGATATAAAATGGCATTTTTCCCTAAAATGATTCTAACTTGTCTTTCAAAATTTTTGAATGAAACAGAAAAGAACAAGCTTCCTACTAATCTGTTATGACTTTTTAATTCTTCTTTGAAAAATAATCCATTCGAACATTTCTCAACAATCTGGAGGAAAGACTTTCAAGTCACTCAAATTTTGCTTTAGGAAGCCCTTTCTGATAAAGTCTGTCCTTCATTTAAGATTTGGAGAATAATGAGTATAAGGTAAAAGAATAATCAGGCTAAAGCAAAGCTAGCAGCCCTATGGAAAGTTTTCTTTCATGAGTGTATAGAGGCTACTTGGCTTTTCTAAAGCCTAAGGTCTGTTCCAAACCTTTTTATTTTATTTTCATTTATTTTATAATTTTATTTTTTCAGCTGACACATAAAAATGTAAATATTTGTGGGTACCACGTGGTATTTTGATACACATAGACATTGTGTAATGTTCAAATATGAATAATCAAACCTATCGTCTCAAACATTTACCATTTCTTTGTGATAAAATATTTAAAATTCTTCCTTTTGTCTTTCTTGAAATGTAGAGTAGATTATCATTATGCATAGTCATCCTACTCTTCAACAGCACAGCAGAACTTATTTCTCTTATTTAATTTTAACTTAGCATCCACTGACCAACCTCTTTTTTTAAATGCAAGTGAATTAAAAAGATAAGACCTAAATATATTACTATTACTCATATACTAAGTGATAATGTCTTTACATTTTTCAAAAGTAGTTACATAGGAACCAATCATAAAATATACATATATATGATGAGAAAAGATCAAACAATTGATGTTGGTTATTTAGGATCATAGTGGAAGTTGTTTTTCTATTCTATAATTTTAAATTTTATATGGAACTGTAAATGTCTTCAGTAATTAAAAATATCCCATTTCAAAATCAGGAGGAGGTCAACATAAGAAGAGATGAAATATGAACATATAAACCCCTTACAGACAAGCTCTATTTCTATTTGTTCACAATTGTTTTCACAGCATCTGCCTCAAAGAAGATACTTAATAAATATTTCTCGAATGAATGAATGAAAATATTCAGAAGCTGCCACAACTAATATAGAGGTTGTCTTTAGAGATTACATGAAATCTTCACTTGACATGAAATATTTGAATTGTTAGACAAGCATCATGCAGCATAATACATCTCTGGCTATCGTCATGGGAAATCAGTGCTTCCAAAATACTTTCAGGGACACGCCTATGGAAATGTAGTCATTTGATGGGGAGAAACAAACACAAGGCATGTTGATTGTATTTGCTAAAATGGTGCCCTTTTCGGGATTCTAGAGATTTATTGTGCGAGACTTCATACACTTTGAACTTGGCAAGATCTACTACCGGAGAGGAGCAGATCCTGTTGTTTCCTCTCTCTTGGAGTCTTTCTTCCCTGGGAGAGTTTTATTGGCGAATCTGGCCAGTAGCATTTGTACAGATGATATGTTTTCTTTTGGTAAAATTCATAAACACTCTTTCTCTTTCTAACATGAGGAACCTGTGAAAATTCTTTGAGTCTCGACATTTCACAGTAACTCCTGGTGGTTTCCTCGGGCACAGGGACTCCCAGGGTGTGTTAAGGGGTAATAGTTAGCTTACATTTGTACACAGCAACTACAGAGAGAGCAGCAACTGCTGTGCTCTGAAGGCCAATTACGTACTTTGCACTGCGTACCTTTTCGATCTAATTCTTCTAAAAATCCCAGAAGATAGGTGTTTTACACTGTATTTTGTGTACGTGTGCCAGGGTCGGCCCCGTGCATGCCCGACAAGTGCTGTACCACGGAGCTACTTCCCCAGCCCTATACTTATTTTTAGATGGCAAAATTGATGATCAGCGGTATTAAAATTACTTGCACATAACCAGTATGGAAATGATTGACCTCATATTTAATTTCGTATTGGTGTGGATCTAAGGAAGTTCGCTGCTGTTGCTGTTTTATTTTTCACTTTTACTACAATCTGTTGTTCTTACGACTTCCCTTGCCAGCTTTACTTTCTACATAAAGAGAGTGCATATCCTGGGAAATTCTGATGGAAATTAGAGTACTATCCTGAAATGCCAGGACTTGCTTTGTACTCAAACTGTCACATGCTTTCTAGCTATGATATATGGGCCTGAACTCATTAATGATGGATTCCTAGCAGTAGCAACCACACAGGTAAAACTTCTTAACTAAGCAGATATTCAATCATTGTGGCACTGGAAAATGTCATAAGTGCTCCAAGTGTAACCATCTTTTCATTTCTTTGCTACATTTGGATGAATAAAACCAGGACATATTAGAATAATGCTAAGCCCTACCCAAATTATAGGATAAAGACAGAAGTTTTTGGAGAATCTATTTCTTGTTTTCCGCTAAGCCTTCTTGGATTGTGATTCCTTAATGACCAAACTCCTATCAAGATTGCAGTCTTGTTCATTTGAATGCAGAAGAGTAGGTGGGCTCACCTCTTGGTGGAGTGAAACTTATTTCTTTGCTCCCCACACTAGCAGTCCTTCATCTATCTTTGCCTCTCCGGCTCAGGAATTTGGCACTTTTCCATCTAGTCAGCTCCTGAGACAGTGTAATGAAAGTTAATGGACCTCCAATTCAGGTAATTCCCATGAATTAAAAATAACTTAGGAAACCATTTAGGCCTCTACAACATCAAATTTAAAATACTATATGCAGAGGTCATATTGGTTCAGTCAAACACCCTGCCGCATAAAATAAATGCAATTTGTTTGAAATATCAAAAAAAATTATCAGACCAAACTATTTCTATGTCTTTTGTAAAATAAATAATTGCAATAATGACTTCTTGCTTTGTTACTCCTAAGTGTTTTAATGTCTTATTTAAAGACTGCTTACAAAATATAAAGTACATATAGAAAAAATATTCAGCATATAATAACCTTATGAAAATTATTCTATAATTTCTAATAAATCTGTGAAAATTATGATACAGTGTAGAATATATACTATGGATTTAAAAAGCAGTATTTGTGTAGAAGCTACATGAAATTCTATGACTGATAGAAGAGAATGAAGGGATTTTGAATTGGCTGTAGAAGAGATAAAATGTAGGTGCTATAAGCCATTTAATTGTTTCCTTTGCCCCAGATAGAGCCACACTTAACCCCAGAGGGACTGCTGACATCTCTTTAGAAAGCCGAATTTCTCCATTCTACAAATACTTATTAAACTAGGCACTATGAATTCAAATACAAAGGTCAGTGATGTGCAAGCCTGTCCTCAAGGAATCTATAATTTAGTTAATGGATAAGGCAAGTAGTGGAGCCACACAGTGCAGGAAGATTTATAAGAGTGGCCACAGGCAAAGTACAAAATGCTCTGCAAGTTTTCTGAAGGGAAACTATATCACACTGAACTCTGCATTGTGGAGTGTAAAGATATACAACTGAGATTTAAATCGTGGCCTTCCCACTTTCTAGTTTGGGCTTCTCCACAAATTATTTAACTTTTTGGAGTTTTAGCTTCCTTCTCTATAAAATGAAATAGAATAAAATAGAATGTACTTCATAAGTTTCTTGCGTGAATTTTCTCATTCATTCATTCATTCATACACAAGGGTGCACTAAGTGTATACTTCTTGCCTGGTTGTCCAGCTGTTCAGTGCGTGGTGTGGGTGCAGAGCAGAAAGTATGTGAGGTGCTGTGATAAAAAGGACATGCAGCTCTTAGCCAGGCTTCAGAGAAGAGTGTGATCAGTAGAATTCTATGGGGATCTAGATTCTCTTAGAAAGGAGCTTGACATCGCAGTACTTACTTTACAAATGAGAAAATGAAAACTAAGAATATTTGAGTACTTGCCCTGTGGTATACAATTAATAAGTGGCTGAGCCAGGAGCCAAAGCTCCAGCATTTTTCTATGAGGCAAATCAATTCTATGTTAGTTTTGAAAAGGATTATCAAAATAAAAAGACCTAAAGGAATCATTTATATCAATGGAAATGTGCATATTCCAATATCTCAGAGGGTTTTAAACACATTGATTATTGTTTTGTAATTACATGTAATTAACAGTGATATATATTAGCTCAGATAAATGCCATGCAAACCTGGCTTTTAAATAGAGTATGGAAATATTTCAAAGCTCTTCTAGTTTCAGGTTACTCTCATGGATTCACTATCTCCAAACTCTTTTAGTGAAAATACAGTAAAATATCTCTATATTTCAATTACAAAACTCTCTTAAACTCCATAATTTTTAGCCTATGATAAGGCACCATTCTCATAAAAATGACTAAGACCAAAAAGCAGTTCTTTATATTTTTTCCACTGCTGAGGAGACTCATACTAGTCAGTTCACTTAATGGGGAGAAATCTGCCTGCCAGTATTTTTTTTTTTTTCTTCTTCTTCCTTTTCCCATTGTTTTTGCGCAGTCTGGAAACTGCTAATGACACTTTCCTCTGCTATTTGAGGGCATCTGCTAGCCTAGGGCAGAGCTACCGAGGACCTGCCAAGACTGATTTGACAGTGGGCATTCATCAGTAAGTGTATCCTTTCTATCTCTCCTCTTTTGCTTCCATTGTTGACCCAATAATGGTCCAGGTATGCTGTAATAGCAGTCAAACAGAATGCACAACAGAATCCAAGTTAGAGTTCACAGCAAAAACTAGATAAAGGTCACCAAAGCCATAATGAGCAGATGTCTATTTTAAATGAGAAATGAGGAAAGATGGAGGATTTCAGAGTCTCACTAGAACCCACAGGTGATTGCCTTGTGCCACTAATATTGCCTTTGGAGAGCTTGTCAGTAGCGCTCCTAATGCTAACTGCTGATCTCCTGGGCTTTTCTAAGATAGCAGGCTGGAGAATCTGTCTGTAACTTTGTGGGCAACCAAATAAATAGAATCAAAATTTATCTTTTGGCAATTTATGGCACTTTATCTTTGCCAAAAAAAGAGCAGCAGAGTCTATTACCTGGGGATGAGGTCCTCTTGTTTTCACATGGTCAACTAAGGGTTGCCTACAATAATAAAACAGTTTTCTTCCCATAGGTCATGAATATACTAAAGCATGTGGGGAAATCTTGTGATGAAAATAGGCATGGTTCTGAGTTATTTTATTTACAATGAGTATGAAAGAAGAGAAAGTTATTTTACTCTACTACAAAGATTTTAAAAAAAGACTTTTTTTTTCTGTGAAAATCTTGCATTCTCTATTAATTAGTTGTAGTAGTTTTTAGACTTTATAGTGCACAAGATCCTCCTGAAATCTTCTCTAAATTGAAGACTGGTGAGACTACTCTTAGATATTTTGATTTAGTTAGACTCCTATGAGACCCAGGAGTATCCACTTTAAAATAGGATCTCAAATCCAGCAATGGTGACACATACCTCTAATCTCAGCATTGTGGGAGACTGAGGCACTAGGATCGCAAGTTTGACCCCAACCTGGGCAACATAGCAGCTTAGAGGGATTCTATATCAAAATAAAAATACAAAATTAAAAGGGCAGTAGATGTAGCTCAGTGTAAAAGCACTGGATTCATTTCCCAGTATTGCTATAAATAAATAGGTAAATAAATAGAATAAAATAGAATCTTCAGACAGAAAATTCAAATTTGACTTCCAGCATTGCTATTTATTGCAGCTAATGTTTAGGGAGTTATTAAGTAACTGTGCCAGATCAATAGGAATTTTACATGTGTATCCCCCATTATGTGCATCATAACTCTGATGTTGGCGCTCTTTCTATTCCATTGCATACATAAGTAAACAAACACATAAATGTTAACGCTTCTAAGGTTATACAATGAGTATGTACTGAAGCTAGGTAATCAGGCTTCAGACTTGGTGCTTTTATTTGCTATTTCATTATTTCTTCAAATGAGAAAATGGATGTGACTATTGCCAGCTCTATATGAACATGATAAAATGATGGATGATTTCCAAGTATGGTGGTCCTATATTCCTGAATTTGCTGCTAGTTTTAATAGTGAATATTTAAACATCTCATCTGATTATTTTGATCATGTTACAGATTTCTCTAGAGCTTAGTGACTTACATAACTCCATTGTGTATTATTTTTCATGATTGCCCTGGACAGCTAATAGGGAGAATGAATTTTCCATATGCTCCATGGTGTCTGAGCTCTCAGCTAGAAGATTCAATAATGGGGTGAGAGAATTATATGTAAAACTTCTCTCAGTTGGAGGTTAGTAGAGACATTTTGATGGGAACGTATCTAGGTGTGTTAGTTGGAATAACCTTAGGTGTCTTTTCGTGTGGCCTGGGCTTCCTTACAACTAACTCACTGACCAGATTTCAAAGGCAAGTGTCCTAAGAAAAAGAGGGCCAGGATCAGCGCTGTATTGCCTTTTTATGATTTAACTTTACAAATCGGGAAATATTCTTTTTACCAAATTCTATTGACCAAGGAAGTTACAAATGTCTAACCAGATTCCAGGAAGGGAGCATAGATTTCCAACTCTTGATGAGAGAGATAATGTCCCATTACAAGAAAAGCACATGGAAAAGGAGAAAAATTGGTTTGACTACTTCTGACAAATGTAGTCTGTTAGAAGTATATTCACTCTAAGTATATTAATCCTTTAGAGAAAATTTAAACTGATTTTTTGGGTGGACAACAAAGCAAGAAAAGAAATATATTTCTTACCTCTTAAAACAGTCATCACCATCATAACTCTGCATGTTTATGAATAAAATTATATGCAGATTTTTACTCTTTATGTGACCTATTTCTTTAAAATGAGATTGCTTCAAACAAAGTTGGTACTTTTTCCAGAACAAGAAGCCCTTCTAAACTGCTTTCTTCCTCAACATGTTTCACATCTCATATTTAGGCCACAATAATGCATTCAGCATGAGACGCAGGGCATTCTATCCACCTGTCTGCCTTCCAGACTGCTGTTCCAGGTTTGCTCCTCACGTTTTAGGCAAGTAAATGTTGAAAAATATTTCAGAAGAATGTTTCTAACTTGTATTTGTAACATCGTGCTGGTTGTAAGTACGTAGAAGAAGCTTACCACCAAACACTTTTAGACTTTCTAAAAATGTTTTTGATGAAATATTCAACGGAAGAGTCTACAGTTGATAGACGAACACCTCTGAGGTATTTTTCCAAAATGAACGTACTTCTGTACCCAGCACTCTGGCCACGACAGAGAACATTTGCCAGGTCCCACAAAGTCCACCTCAAGCTCTGGTCACCATCTCCTGGAACACAAGGATAAACATGATCCTGACTTCTAACTGAGGAATAATTTGGCTTGTTTTTGAGGTGTGAATGAAACCATGGGGATACAATCTGTCTGGATTACTTTAATTGACAATCAGAGATGGTCAGTGTAGGGAGGTTTTACTCCATTTTTTTTATTCACTGCGACACCACCATTGCTTTCTATTGTTCATGACACACAACAGCATTTGACAAGTACTTTCTGAGCAAATGATACAAAAATAAAGAGGGAAAGGTCTATGCTTGAATTTATATCCCTTGGGCAAACTGTTTTTAAGTTGCTTAAAAAAAGACTCAAACTTTTTGAGGACTAAATGTTGTGTTTCCATGAGTTGAATAAAAATAATACACACTGTGCTGAGTATTGAGATAGTCAGAATGCTGAAGATGCCTAACGAGTTACTTTTTAACCTTTACCCTGCTCCTAAGTTAGGTTTCCTGTTGCCTCTCATTTCACAGGTAAAAATCAGAGATTACCTGAAAATATCTTTTCATAAAATCTCTACTTCTTTCCTACACAAACTACATCGATGAGCTGCAGCCTATGGTTTTACAACCCTTGTAGCACACTGCATATGAAAATATGCTTGTAAAACCAAATTCAAGGTTAGTGATTTCATCTTAATTTCTGAGGTAATATATGGAATATGTTGTAAAGAAACTCCCTGTAGCTTTTCAATTCAGAATGGAAATAATTCAGAAATAATATAGATCAATACTTTTAGGCAGATCGTTTTCCAAGTTGTTTTCTATATGTAACATATTTACAAAATCCAGTAATAATATACTTATATTCTAATTTTCCTATGAAAACAGAAGTCATGTTTGATAAGTTATTTGGATAAAGCATAGTCCACAAAATCTTTCATGTCCTCACGTTTCTGAGTTTTATATTCTTTCCATGGCATAAGTACATTTTTTCAGAGTAATTTCAACTTATCTTCCACAGTATTTCATATGTTGTTGTGTCTTCTGACATGTTCCCAGAGCCTCATTCTCTCTCCTTCTTAATTAAGAACATTGGTAGGGGGCGGAGAACATTGGGGGTAGGAGTATAACTTAGCGGTAGAGCTACCACTTAGCATTTTTGAGACCCAGGTTTCAACCCTTAGTACAAATAACAAATGATGAAAACAGCAAAGTTGAGACTATTTCCTTTTTATACTCCCCTCCACATGGAAATTTATGAAAGTGTCCACTGGATGCCCCTGGGTGTCCCCTTTCTCCCAGTCTCTTGGGGATGTGGGAAGGCCCTCTGCCTTAATGATCGGTGAGGTGGCTCAAGAACATTCCCTAATGAATATCAGTTCCAATATCTTCGCTGAGGTTCTGCAAGTTTTCTAGCACATTTAGTGTTTGACTTCTCACTAACATTCAAATCTAAAAAGCTTTATATTTGGACTCTATCCCTGCATTCCCTTCTCAGTATCATATTGAATCAAATAGAAATCGGTACCTCCTACAGCACCCCGAATAATAGTAACACAGAGCTATGTTGGTTTGATACAGGGGTAAATTTATGGAGTATGAGGCAGGGGTAAAAGTATGGGTAGGGGGCAGGACGCAAAACAAGAAATAAAACAGTATTAGACAGCTAATCTTATTTGAATGTTCATTGTCTTCCATATCATCTCATGTGAGAGTCTTGTTTCCGATGCTCTTCCTTGGTTTTAGATCATTAGAATCTTCTCTGACTCTCATTCCTGACTCGTCCTGGTCCCACTCCTCCTAGATATCTTTCTCATGCTGCTTGGACTCAGGGACAACAAAGTCATGCCCTAGTTGGCAAAGGAGGAAGAATTAAAAGCTCTGGTTTCTTTAAGAAAAGCTTATGTTAGAAATATTTTAACAGCATTTGGCATAAGACAGCTAGCTATTTAAATATAAGAAAAGTGTGTGGGTGGACAAATTAAGAAATGGAAATTTCTTAATTTTTCTATCAAATAGAATTTTTTTTTTTTTTTTTTTTTGGTGCTGGGGATCACAAATAGAATTTTAAAGGATCGCTTTATCATTTTTACTCAGCTCTGCCCCAATGATAAAATATTTGGGTTGTTTTAATTTTGTAATAGAATTAATATCATCTAATATTGACTGTTAAACTCTCCATTAAATGCAGAGTTTAAACAGAGTTATACAATAAAACAAAACAATGATAAGTGCTATTATTGTCCCAGTTTATACATATGGAAAATGAAGAACAAAAAGTTTAAATTCTTGTCGTGTCAACCACTTAGTAAGTAGTAGAGGATTTGAATATAACAAATCTGATTTTGTATGTAATTCATATTTAGAATTCATATATTGATTTCATATACTTATTTACACAGCTATTTTTCACACATGTTCACATCAGAAATGGGTATTATCATTTTTAAATTGCTAATTTTGTAGAAAAAAAGTATTTCAAGTTAGCTTATCTTTTTGGTACTCAGGAGTGAACCCAGAGTCGTCACACTGAGATACATCCCTAATCCCTTTTTCATTTTTTATTTTAAGACACGGTCTCACTAAGTCACTAAGTTGCCCATGCTGGACTAGAACTTTTGATCTTCCTGCTTCAGCCTCCCACATTGCTGGGATTAAAGGTGTGAGCCACCATGCTTGGTCAGTTTAAAGTTTTAAATTATTTAATTACACTATTTCATTTTTTATTTTTCAACCATTTAGTAGTTCTTATATAGTTTTTATTTTCTGCTTGTTTATTTTTATCCTTATTATCTAAGATAATACATGACACATAGCTGACTTCCAGAAAACACCTCATTAGCTGAAATCTCTCAATCACGACACGGTGATGACCCAAGAGCAAGAACTTTCTTCATGGTCATTTTTCCTCCAGAACCTATAAATCATGGCTCAACTCTTACTATTTCTTATTAAATTATTTTATTCACCTATTATTGAAGCTTGATATATTTTCTTTTGTACTAATAAGTTATATACTACTATGTATGACTCTGTTTTATAAAAAAAAATCCATTTTGATGTGACCACTTTTCACTTTATTTTAATGGCCTTTCTAGAAGAAACATTCCCAAGTCTTGTTAAAATTATGCATATGATTTATTCTATTATTTCAAAGGTGCAAAAGCCATTGTTTTCTCCTGCATTGATAAACATGTCCTTATATTTTACTATCGGTTTTTCCCAACTATATTTGTACATTGATATATGTCCTTTAGACATTTGCTCCCTTCGATTTACGAGACGTTGTTGTCTTTGTTCTTTTTCATTCTCCGCTCTTCAGGCAGAAGCCCTTGCTGCTTACCCATCCAGCTGAGAGGAGCCCCAGAGTCCTCACAGGGCCTGCGCTCGCAAATCGCTGACTGCATTTCTTACTGTTCTACACTTGCATCTGCCGTCCAGGTAAGATTGAGTTTTTGCTCTTGATGAAATACAGAAACACGCCCCATGATGGGTCTTTTGAGCTTTCTCTTCTCTCTACCTGACGTAGTCTATCGCCGGTATGCAGAGGCTCACGTTTGCATCTCCTTCAGATCTCAAATACGTCCTCAGCAACATTGTCTCCTGAGATTCCTCTACCTGTGCGGTACCTGGGCTGCCTTACCTGCATTAACTTTTTCCGACACATTTGTTAATAGATTGCTTGTTATAGATGTTGCTGTTTCACTTCTTTATTGTCTCCTTCTCTCTACTGGAAAGTAAATTCCTCACGGGCAGGATTTTATGAGCTCTATTTACTACTGTCACCTGAGCTGCCTGATTGCTTGGTAATTGCTCACTATCTATGCTGTGAATGAATACATATGGTGTTTTTCTTGGTTTTCATCCTGAAATATAGCAAGAGGTGGAATTTCTTTTTTATTGCAAATTGTTAAACTACTCCAACATTATTTGTTAAGTGAATTATATTTTTCTTTCTCCAGTATTTGCATAGAGCACTATTATCAGAGGCACAACTCTTAAAATAAAGTGAATTATTTTCTATTAAGCTTTTCATTTCACTGAGCTCTCTTTATATTTATTGCAACAAAGCCAATTCCAGAACAAGCTATGCCTAGTAAGACCAATATAAACTAAACAGCCCATTACCTTTGAGTCTCTACCGAAGCGACTCATTGAGGACCCACCAAGTTTTCTTATCCCCCTGAAACGCAGGAACCCTTAAGTGATCCACTCTTAACAGGTTCCCATTGTTGCTGATCTTCCTTTTTTGATCGCCTTGCAATTCGGAATTTTTGTGGCTACTACGCCACATAGCACATGCTATTTTTGTTAGAGAGGAAAGCTTTGGGCTAGTAGTGCTGAATATTATTGGAGTCCTTGAGTATTCTCATTCATTTTGTTTTGTTTTCTGGCACACATTAGAGGGAAATTTGTATTAGGCTTACGCTGTGTTTCTTAGAATTGCTTTCCCTGAGGTGTTTGTAGCCAGTTCCCCCGAGGCTTGAAAGGATTGGAGTGTCTTTATCAAGCATTCACCCAAATCATCCTAGCCATGCTAAGAATCAACATGTTGGCCAAACATGGTTTGTCTCCATCTAGGGTAAACTTTCCACTCAGCTGGACTTGTTCAGAGACTGGTACTAGAGGGAAGAGATGGCTTTTCTGTCCCTGATCTGTTCTACAGTCTTGATTTGCGTATCTATTATACATCATAATGCAAAGATAAGCCTCATTTTGTACAATTCCTGCAATGATTTAAAAATCTATCTAACTAGCATAAATGCCATCTAACACTACACCCAAGTAAAAAGAAAGATTGCAGTTCATGTACTAAATCTCTTTCATAATTTATATTCCCAAGAAAACTACTTTACTTGCTTTCTTGTTTGACTTTTTACAGATTTCTTTGGCCATAAAAGTTGGATAAAGACATGATATTATATAGGGGAGTAAACAGCTGAATGTAATTTATATTAGAAGGATGTTTAGAAAATCACTTTTTCCATTCAGGTGTTCATCCCACAGAGGAGTCCATTGCTAATTAGCGGTCAGACATACTGGGCCTAACGCCTGAATATAAACAGTCTGTGTTCTCAAGAACTCTCAACAGTAGAGATATAAATCTCAGTCATGAATTTTGAAAGGCTTATTGACACACCTAAGTGCATTTCATGAATGTGATGAGACTGGTGGGGCGCTTTGTAGCAATCAAAGGAGAATGCTCAGGATATCAACAGGCACCAAATTCCTGTCTTCAGGTATTTGAAAGGCTATTATGTGGACAATGGAATAGACTGTGTGTGTTTCTTCAGAAGGAAAAGCTAAAGAGAGGCAAGATTGAGAACAGTGAGAAGAAAATATGTCAAACAGGCTTAAGAAAAGATGGAATTCCTGAAGAGGAAAGCTCCCAGTGGTGAAAGTTTTTAAGCAAGTTGAAAAGGGAATCTTGTGGGGTTGCTATTTTATTTAGTATTGATATGAGGTTGTGCATAAATTATTTAGGGTACTTTGGATGATAAGACTTTACAATAACTAGATATTATTGTAGCCTCTACCTGTATAATGCTTAGATTATCTTTTCTGTTCTATCATTTTTAACTAGTCTATAAATAAATCTTAAGAAGAGAACTGACTCAATCTATAAAACTTACAGTAAAATTAGTAACGATCAGGTAAGAAAATCTTTAAAAATATGTAATCTTCACCTTTTCATCTTATTTTAAGCTCCATAGCATCTACTCATGGGTATGGAAATTTATATGAACCAAAGTGCTGGAGTAGAGGTGGGAAGTGTGTGTTTTTGTTTTTTTTGTTTTGTTTTGTTTTGCTTTGTTTTGGGAAGTGTGTTTGTGACAGGCAAATGCATGTGTTCTCTCCAATGTGCTGAAACAAAAAGAGAAAATTGTTCTAGCCATTAATATAAGCAGTGAAGCCAAAGCCAATGAAAGAACTCATGAAAAATAAATTGTGGGACTTTGGTATTTTATTGTTGTGGTTGTGTTTGTGGTTTCTTAGGGTTTACTTATCTTCCATATCTACAACGTGGCTGTGTCATCTTCAGGATCTAGGGTGTGTGGTTATGTCTTATAGGAGTACATTATTCTTTACCCATAAACTTAGGTTCTTCTCACTTTTCTTTCTTCTTGAGCCTTGAAAAAAGCTTGTGTCTTATTTATCTATTTATTTATTTTATTTTCATCTATCTAGTCATGCATGAATCTAGCTATCATCTGCTTTTGTCCCACAGGAGTCCCAGCTAGGTTGGAGGTAAATGTATTTGATAGGTGGGGAGTATGGTGGCACAACCCCCCTGACATTCTCAAATACCACTTAGTACCCACACGACTGTAGCTAAAAGGCAAAGAGCTGCCTCATTAAGTTTTCTGCACTGCTAGGTTCAAGGAGTGGTTCTGTGCCACCACTGTAATACAGGGAAGTGTGCTGTTTCCCACTTCAAGGATACTGTGCAGAATGAAGGCGCCAGTATATTGAATACCCAACATACTGGTTTTAAGGGTTTGACAGGAGTTTCTCTCAGAGCAAGGCACTGGAGATCAGCCACAGCCATGGGAGAATTCCTGGCAGGAAGCTGTCTTCAACAGGAGGAGAAGAGCCTAACCACAGTACCATGGCAAGGAGAACGAAAGGTTGAAGCATGATAAAGGTAAATGGTGGCTCGGGGTGTGGCGCCACAGGCAGTGGAGGAGCAGTTAGTTTTTCAGATGAAATTGCTGGATGTGAGAATCTCACTGGGTTTCCCTGAAATATGCCAGCAGGGAGAGAATTTTAAAAGTACAGTTGAGAAAGCATAGCTTTAGCGCCATATAACAAGCTCATGAATATGACCTCATTCATGTCCATGAGTGGAGGCTGGTGATGACAGTGTGATTTTAAATTATTCCATTGTCCTACTTATTTATGTAACAACCTAATAATGACATATCTTCCCTAAAGAGTTAAAGACATCATATTACAGCAATACGTGTATACCCATGTTTATAACAGCACAATTCATAATAACAAAATCTTGGAAACAGCCTATATATCCATCAACAGATGAATGGATAAAGAAAATGTGGTATTTACACACAATAGGGACTACTCTGCCATAACTAAAGATAAACTTGAATCATTTATAGGAAAATGGATGTACCATGAGACCATAATTTTAAATGAAACAAATCAGACATACAAGCTTAAACATTGCAAGGTTTCTCTTACATGAGAACACCCAAGTAAAATAAAGAGCAAAATAAAAGATAAATAATAGAACGTAAGGAGATTTTTCTCAAAGGGGAAGAGTATTGAGAAATGAAAGGAAGAAAGAGGGAAGGGAGGAATAGAGGATGAAAAAAGGGAACTGGGGTGTGTTATGTACATGTACCCATCCCACACAAGGAATGTGAACAGTATCTACTACACACATATACTAATAAAATTTAAAATAGAAAAAAGAAAAAAATCTAGAAACAACAAAACATTAAAATTACAGAAGGATATCAAAAACTTTTATGTCGTTTTGGAATATCTACTAAAGGGTAAAGAAATATCTAAGTTAAAACGTGAGTAACCTTTGTTAAAACCGAGGAGAGCCTTCAAACACGTGTGGCGAGAACTTCAGCTGCGGCAGTATTTGCAGACTGTTGTGTAGTTCTCAGAGTTGAAGACCATTACGACTCTCTTTTACCCTTAGAGTAAAACCAATAGGACTAACTTATCCAAAATACTTCATAGTCTAAAAACCATCTTCGTGTTTACCATCTCATTTATTATTCGCAATAGCTCTCCCAAAATATATTTTCGTAGACTAGAAAGTAAGATTTGGAGAAATGAAAACACAAGCTAGGTCGCAGGAATATGGTAATATAATTTTTGAAAATCTAAAGAAAGTGGTAAACCATCTTTCTGGAAAACTGCATAGATATGCACACATATGAAATCGGAATATTGTTTCAGAAATACTCCTAAAGTTAATCTCTTAACACGCTTCATGCCTAACGACTTCAGAACAAAAAACTTAGACAGCTAGTAGTATATTGAGGTGCTGTAACAGTTAGGTTTACTAAGCGAAGAGTTAATGTAAAAAACTGCAGAACAAAGGCCTCAAGACATTTAACTTTGTAATTGCAATCTCGTATCTTGAATTCTAAGGTGATATTATTGTTTCCTCCTAACGTAATTTACATATTCACACTGAGCAACAGAATTTTCTATATAGTTCTCATTTCCCTTTTATGCGTCCCTGAGACACATCTTCATAGTTTTCTATTCTTGTAGCAGTAATCCACATCATCTCTGTATGGAACAGTTCTTTACAATGCCATTATTTTATGAACCTCTTATGATATTTCCAATTACTACTGGACAATTGCCTGTGGTACCTGGTAGCCATAGGGTGGGCTGTTCTTTGATGTGTGTGGTACAATAGGAGAACTTTGAAATTATTTTCCTCCCTCAGTTAATGAATAAATTACTGGAGAGTGATCTTTGAATAATAGCATTGCATCATGAAAAACCTCCTCTTTTAAGAACAGGGGGAAAAATCTAGAATGATCTTTTAGCCTTTCAGCAATTAAATCCCACTTTCCTATTTGGTTAATAACAATGACTCCTCCAAGTGAATACTTAAAATATTGACTTTTTTCACTGTACTTTAAGGTGAATATTTGAGCTCAGAAACATTTAAAACTTGTAAAACCCTCAGCTTTCCACGCCACATCCCCTAACAGAACACTGTGGCATTGTGAGAGGATTTGAACGTATCAGCCTAGCTGGGTTACAGTCCCAGCTTACTCAGTCAAACACAAATGTAGCTGTAGGCATGAAAGTATTCTTAAAATGTGATTAAAGCTTATAAACAATTGACTTTAAGTAAGAGAGACTAGTCAAGATCATTTGGTGAACCTGAATCAATTGATTAAAAGACCTTAAAAACAGAAATGAGGCTTCCTTGAATTCCTATGGTGGATGGTGATTTTATCCCATGCTGGCGAGTTTTCACTCACTCTTCTTGACAGCCTGTGCTACAAGATTTGAGACTCGCCTATCCTGCCTCTCATCATAAGCCGATTCTTTACAATAAATACCTCCTTTTGGATCTGTTTTTCTGGTGGAACACTTACTGATACAAGCATGTATGCGAATTCAATCAAAGGGGAACAATAACTTGAAGTATCTTCTCATTTCTCAGGGTACATAGAAGTTCAACATAGGAGTGACATGATGAAACATGATGATTCTACACATGGATTAGAAACATGATAATTCTAAAGTATTAAACAGATCTGTTTCAGAAAGATGCTATTCTAGATATAATGTTATCTATTATCCTAACTGAATTTGCAAATATATTGTTTATCAGTCTTGGTTGGAAAGGTTTTCTTAAGTAAAAACTGTATAGATGTATGTGTTTGTATTCGTGCATCATCTGTTATGCATCTAACACCCTTCATCATGTATTTACACAGAGACATGTAAGTAATATGTACTGTTATTATTTTAATAATGTCATATTGGTTGACATCATAAAATTTCGTTAAATTCATAAAACTCTGGAAATAATCATTTGTATCATATTACTAGCCTAAATTGAAGATTGAGATAAAATTTTTGCTTCTTTGAGCATTATTTAATTATTTACGATAAACTCGACTCCATGTTTCATTGAAAATTATGATCCCACTATTTTATGAATAAGGTGACAACTAGATTAGTGACATGTCAGTGACTTTGAATACACTAAGACTACTTTAATTTTACGTCTTATTATTGCACATCTATTATATGTAACTGTTGTCAGCACATAGAAAAATAAGCTCTAAAAATAAAACAATATCAATTTATCATGGATCAGAATAGATACAGAAAAATTCACACATAAGATCTCATAACCTTGTAAGAATTGCTTATAACTTTATTTCATTTATAATCTAATGAAGAAATTGAAAGTAGTAGTTGACGTTTATTGGTTGGGAATGTAAAAAAAAAAATTAGAGGCAAATTTAGGTAGTGTCAACTCAAAGACTCTTCAAGAGCAAGCCTCACCCATGGGAAAAATCATACCACATCTAGAGAGGGATGAATCTCATTGCCATTGTTTGTTTTCACCTATACATCTGCCTATTTTTCTCTACTTCTCATCCTGAGACACCATGATCTGCCATTAATTTTATCTAGGGTTTGTGCTATTTATCATGAATTAAAATATATGCAACTTGATAACTACCTTTCGGTCACCATGAAAAAACCTTTATATACATTACTAAATTTAAAGTTTACTCCACCATCAAGTAAATATGATTATTCAAATTTTACTGTTGAAAGTTGGGGTTCAGAGCAGTAAAGTTAATTGATTGATATATTATGTGGCATTTGAAGCTTTGTCTGGAACCTGGCCTCAGAATTAAGAAATATAAGAGTACAAAATTAAGCAAGTTGTGTGGACTTATAGGATATAGACTTTGAGAGAATCTAAAAACAAAAAGGCTGAGTGAAAAATTCAGACAAAAAAAATATATATACAATATTATTTCATTTACGTAAAACTCTAGAAAATACAAATATCTGCAGTTACAGAAAACAGACAGATCAGTGTTTTCTACAAAGCAAAGTCAAGAAAGAAAAAGTTGAAGGACTGAGGGCCTTTAGGAGATTTGGGAGCAATAGATACATTTATTATCTTGATAGTGATGGTAGTTTTATGGGTCAATGCTCATGTCAAAAATGTATACAATGTATGCAGTTATACCCTTAAATATGTCATTGTGCATCAATTATGTAGCAATGGAGTTATTTAAAAATAATAAATACTTCATTAGCAAAAATAAAAAGAAAAGCATAGAAGAGGATTAATCATGATTTTAATGGGAATGTCGTCCCTATAGATCATCTTGTGGCAGGTCATGGCAAGAGTCTGAATACTATTCAAATTGGGGTCATGTGCCAAAAACTTCACCTTCTCGGGCTGACGTCACTGATACTATCCTTCTTTTAAAAACTGCCTGAGACTATTGTATTCCTGGGAGCATCATTCCATCTCAATTTGGTGCCTTGGTCAGCAACGTTTGTGAACTTGGCAGACACTGTGTAGTATTTGAGAATCAGTCAGCAGGAATGGAATTTGAGTCCAGCTTTATCAATATCATGTGCAAAGAATCATTTTCTCTGCAAATGAGAAGACAGTAACATAAATAATACTCCACCTTGAGTGCTACTTATTGGATTGTTATAGTACTTTGAGAAAAATACTGCTACCATCACTTTAGCTTTTTAGGTGAGGAATCTGAGAGACAGAAATGTTCTGTAACTTGTTCATGATACAAAATCTATTAAGAACCAGATTTAGACATTCCACTCCATATTCTTTGTTCTTAGACACTAGAGTTTTTGTTTTCTGGTACATAGAAATTAATGTATTTGGTATTATTATTATTTTGAGCATCTGGCTGTTTTCCAAAGAAAAAGGAAAAAAAAAGGAAAAGAAAAGAAGAAAAGTAAGAGAAAAAACAAAGAAACAAAAGAAACATGTGATGTAAATATGTGATGTAGGGATGTGATTTCTCCTTGAAAAAAAATGAATGTGTTGTGGACAGAGGATTTTTGTAGCTGTGGCGACCTTTGTCAAAGTCCAAGAGACAATAGGCTACCACATGTATGACACAGACAGTTGTCAGAATTGTTAAGCAAGTCAGTAATGTTAATGACTTCATGTGGTTTCACATCTTTAAACAAGCAACCAAATAAGGAAATAAGCAAACTACTTAAAATTTCCTTTTTGAATTACTTGTTAGTCATTCAACTTCTTCTGGACCGCACAGACTCCATTTGGTAGATAAAGTACAACTTTTGTAGATAAATAAAAACAATCTCTCCTATTAGATCATAGTAAGATTTACTTAAAATAAGTGCATACTGAACAATGAGTACAGGAATGCATATATTGCACATAGTGAATGAAAATTGCAGTTCTGATTTATTGTGCACAGTGAAACGAAAAATGAGAAATGGCTTTTGGAAGATAAAAATTGAGTGCTTTTCTTAATGTAAAATAACTGATTTATAAGTGAGAAAATTATGGCTGACTTTCTTTCAGCAATTGGACAATTGCATGATTTTATTTGTCCTTGAGATGATTTGCTAATCTTTTAGTATACTTTCTTTCTTTTTTTAATTTTATTTATTTATATTTTATTTTTTATTTTTTAAAGTTTTTTTATTTTTACTAAGAACATGTATTGGTACATTGTATACATAATGATCATAATCAACATGGTTATTTTGTACCTGTACATGATACATCTTGGTTTTCCCCCCCTTCCCCACCTTCCCCTCCCCTCCCTTCCATCACTCACCCCTCCCTATTTGCAACAAGTGTAGCTACACTTTACCATTTTTTCCCCTTTCATCTTACTTTTCTTTTAACCTTCTTCTTTATCCCCCTTTTCCCTATCTAGTTCTCCTCTCTTTTGAATACTATCTCTCTTTTTTTTTAAAGATAATATCTATTCTACCCCTTTGTCCTTATGTACACTTATGGTATGCCCAACAACTGATGAATGGCTAAAGAAGATGTAGTTTTTCTACACAATGGAGTACTACACCACCATAAAAAAGGATAAACTAGAGTCATTTGTATGTAAATGGTGTTCCTTGAGAACATACTATTAAGTGAAATAAATCAGACATTTATTAGTACTTTCTTTTTTTTATTATTTTTTTATTTTTTAACCAAGAACATGTATTGGTACAATGTACATATAATGGTTACATTCATCACATTTATTTTGTACCTGTACATGATGCATCTTGGTTCTCCCCCCTCTTCCCTGCCCCGCCCCTCTATTCCCTTCATCTCTATTTACAGCAGGTTCTTTCACATTTCTCCATGAATTCCCTTTCCTTTTACTGTCCCTCTTTTCCCTTCCTGCTTCTCCCCCCTCATCCAGTGCTCCTCTCCTTTGAATATTATCTTCCTTTTAGATTGTATCTATTACACCTCTTCATCCTTTTTTACATCCATGGTTTCTCATATCAGAGAAACAATTCGATGTGTACTCATGAGTGTCTGATTTATTTCACTTAATAGTATGTTCTCAAGGAACATTCATTTACATACAAATGACTCTAGTTTATCCTTTTTATGGCAGTGTAGTACTCCATTGAGTAGAAAAACCACATTTTCTTTAGCCATTCATTGGTTGTTGGGCATTTAGGCTGTTTCCAAGACTTAGCTATTACAAATTGTGTTGCTATAAACATGATTGTGCATATATCCCTGTGGTATGAGGATTCCGGTTCTTCTGGGAAGAGCCCCAGTAGGGGGATAGCTGGATCAAATGGAACCTCTAGTTCTAGTTGTTTGAGGAATCTCCATATTGATTTCCACAGTGGCTGGACCAGTCTACATTCCCACCAACAATGGAGGAGGGTTCCTTTTTCCCCACAGCCCCGCCAGCATTTGTTATTGGTTGATTTTTTTCACAAAGGTGGTTCTTTCTGGAGTGAGATGGAATCTTAATGTTGTTTTGATTTGCATTTCTCAAATGACTAGTGATGTTGAACACTTTTTCATATATTTATTTGCCTTTTTAATTTCTTCATTTGAGACATGTTTATTCATTTCAGATGCCCATTTTTGGATTGGGTCTTTGAATTTGAGAGGTTTAATTTTTTTTGAGTTCTTTGTGTATTCTAGATGTTAGACTTATGTCTGATGGAGAATAAAATAGGAAGAACCCTTGAAGACATAGAGGTAGGGAAAAAATTTATGAACATAACCCAAACTGCACAGGAAATAACATGGAAAATCAGTGCTTGGGACCACATGCTATTAAAAAGCTTTTGCACAGCAAAAGAAATAACAAATAGAGCAGGGCAAAAACCCACAAACTGGGAAAAAATTTTTACTAGCTATCCATCAGTATACTTTCTTAAAAATTATTTCAATCTCAGTATCAAACATATTCTCAAAGGTGAAAATTATAATTCTTATGAATTACTTGAACAATGTTTAGATCATTCATTTTAATGCCTTGGACATCTTGTTCAAAAATATAAGTTTAACATTTTATTCCTTGGTTTGACTTTTACCAGGAGAAAACCAAGTTAACCATCAAAGTAGTTCTATTTTCTTTTTACAGCAGGTAGTAAGTCTTCACTAAATATAACTTTTACTGCATCTGTGATCGTATAGTATACAAACAGAACTTAAACCATACTTTTAATTTGAAGAAGTTCATGTTTTATTTTGGGAGGGAAGACAAAAAGTAAGTAGCAATTTGGAATTAAAATTATTTGTAAAAGTAGGGATAAATTATAGTATGGAAATAAGTTTCAGTGTGAGTGGCTCCTGGTATAAAAATGCTCATGGGTTTCTAGTAATTCTACAGAACGAGATGATGTGACATAGTGACAAAGAATCTTGACTCCAGTCCTAATGCTGTCACTTTATAGATGCACAATTTTGGGTGAGTTCTGTAACCTTTACATAACTCTCGATTTTCTGTGGATGATGAGAGTTGCAAACTCATAGAACTGTCGAGGATTTAATAGGTTTCTCTGTGTAACTTACTACAACAGTACCTGGCACAGTAGGCACTCTGTGTTATCTGTTACTGCTATTTAGTGGAAAGGGAAGCAGTAGACGGAGCCTTGGTTTGACACCTGCGTGTTTGGGAAATTGTAGAGGGACTGAAGTTATCATGATAAGTGAGAAAATTTACGTGAAAGCCGAACGATAACTGAAGTCTAAAACTTATGGGAAAATTATTAAAATTTTGAGTATGAAGATTTTTTAACACTGAAATGTTTCAATGAAATACTTATCAGTACAACAAATAATAAGAATTTGGAAGTAAACTAGCATGAATTTCAGTCTTAGTCTTGTTTCTTATTGTCTCTGAGACTGACTATAAATCATTTAAATCTTTTTGTATTATTTTCCTTATTGTGAAATTATACTATGGTACTTAAAGGAGATATTGTAATATGTGGAGAGATTTTGATAAAGTAGATTCTGTCCACTTCTGCCTTCACTCTTTTCTTCTGAAGCAATCATCAGAGATCTCTTAATGGAATAAGCCAAACTTTTTTTATCCTCCTTGATACTCATGTTAAGACATCTGTGAATATTTTTTGTTTTTGTTCCTTTTTTATTTTGTTTTTTGCCCCCCTTAAGTCTTCAGTCATATTTTCTGAGGAGATTATTTTGTTCCTTATTTCTTGGTTTTATGCTAAGTATTATATCTTTACACTATTCAGTGTTAACATTTCACCTTACAATATTGATTTTTTTCTAGGTAAGTCTCACCAAAATGAGTTAACAAGCATGCTGCTCCATCCTCTGTTGCATCAACATGAGTACTAAAGGGACTCTGTCAAAACACAGTGTTGTTTTCTTTTTCACTTCTGCATAAATACTGATTTCATATCCCTAATTACCTTCAGCATAAAAATATCCTTTCTGTCAGCATTTATGTAAATATAAATAAATAAATAAACATACACACATACATATCACAACAAAAATAAAAGCAGACCAACTATGCAGGAAATAAGGCAGAAAGGAGCAAATGCTAATTGTACTTTTTAATATTATGGACTAAAACTCCTTCCTATGTTTTTGTAATTGAATTATCTTTTGTGTTTTTCCTGTGTTTAAATATATCATATGTAAATTCATTATTATAATCAGTCTGAAAAATAAGTTTCATGATAAACTTGCAGAACTCAGCCTTTTAAAAATATTTTCATTGTTTGACTTCCAATACACCATTCTTTCTGTTCCCTTACTACTTCACTGTTCTTATCTAAATATTCTTTTCTCATTCTTCTTCATGTGCTTGACCTTTGAATTTTGGAGTGTTCAGTCCTCAGGCTAAGAAAGTCAGATAAACATTTCTTAACTCTCTAGGCTCATTCCCTACATGAGATCATTTAATCTTATCATTTAATATTATGTACATACTGAGGTTTCTCTAAATTGTGTTATCCCTTGGAAGGTCAGCAAAAGATATTGGAGCTAGTTTCAAAATCAGAACCCTTCTTACACTTTAATATCTGTCTTGTAAAATCTATGCACACACACACACACACAGACACACACACACACTCCACACACTATATGTATGTGTAGCTATATACATATATATATAGTGTATATGGACATGGTTATAGTATATATGTATATATACATGTGTGTGTGTGTGTGTGTGTGTGTGTGTGTGTGTGTGTGTGTTTGTGTCTAGCCTCCTATACCTCTATCATACTCTATTCCCTATAAAGCAGCAAGGATATTCTTTTTGATTATTTCTGTTGGAAAGTCTCTAATTGTTGCAATTTCTATTGATTCAATCTCAGATCTCCTTGTGGTATTTAAGACTCTGAAATATTGCCCTTAGGAACTTCCTACTATCATACCTGATCACTCTAATCCTCCCCAAGCATTTTGGGCCTTTTTGGTATTTCCTGAACACCCAACCAAGTTTATCTATCATCAAGTCCTTTTACTGTCCCTTGCCTTGGAACACACACTCTTACCTGTCACATTTCTGCTCAAATGTCATTGCACCTGAGAGGTGACACATAATCCCAAGGTATAGCATCACATATCAGATGAATTCTTCACTGTTTATCTCCTTGCACAATAGATTAGTCTTCTTACTACACCCATATTGCTGGAAATATATTTCGCTTATTTGTATTCTTTTAAATTGACTCTCTCTGTCTCTTATAATACCTTTTAAGAAAAATAACATTTTCTAGTTTGTTCATTGTTGTATTCCTTTGAAGGTGCAAAGTTCACAAAAGAAACTCAGTACATACTTACTGATTAAACAAATAAATGAGTCCCAGATCTGCCACTTACTGCAAATTTGGGCAAGTTATGTAAACTCTGTATCATCCAGTTTGTTTATTTGCCCAATAAAAAGAAAGAAAATGTAACTTATAGGACCTACTTTAGATGAAGTGATACTACAAAGCATGGAGATATTTTAGCGAACCTTAAGTCTTAACAAATGACTCACACTGCTATCACATTCTAGCCCGAAACTATTTGGATTAGCACAATTTTTTTCAGTATCTTCATTTTTAAAATTTTAATTTGCTTATGAAAAAGTTCACCTGATAACAAAAACTACTATCAGCTACCACAAGCATATGTTTAGGAAGATCAAATGAGATAGGTGAATAAATTTGGCATTAGTAATTGTGAATGCTCCATAAGAGTTTATAAATATTCTTTCATTTAAGTTTGTTCATGTAATGAGGTATTACAAGGCATATCAAAGTATTAACCTACATTTGTCAAAACATTTTGAATGAAGCACAATGGTCTCTTTCTTATCTCAATATTTCAGGTACATGCCACTTAGACCACATAATAAACTACACTAACTTAATGAATCATTCACGATTAGTTTGAACAATCATCAGAATGATCAGTTGTTGCCAAGGGTTCCTGCAATAATAGAAAGTGATCTATTATCTGGTAAGTGCCTTAGAATTCTGAATGTTCTTAGTTTCGTTTTTCTACCTCTTAAAACTTGATCATTCTGTAACCATTTTTCTTGAAGAAGCCAAGAAAAGGAAAGGTCAGCCAGATTCATGATTTTAAAAATGTCATTTCTCTAGCAAACATACTCTATTCTTGATAGATTTTGAAATATTCGGCATCTGTAAAGGTTTCATTCAGAATTGCAAATTAGAAGATGCTACAATCTGTAACATGCGACATGGTTTGGGATTGAGTCAGCAAAAGGATTCAAACTCAACTTTCTTTTTCCCAAAATTAAGAAATTGACTTTGCTGAAAAGGACACCTAAATTTGTAGGTTTTTATTTTTCAATCCTTGTAGCGAGGCACATTGTAAATTGAGTGGTATTGATTGAGATGTTTCTATTAAATAAAACCAAAATATGCAAATATTTAAAGTTCTTCCAAGAACCAGAAAAGATCTTAAATATTAATTTAGCTCCTTGATAGTTACATATTTTCTCAGTTCCTCTCTGTTACTCTTGATCAGTAGTCAATGTTCAATTCCCCAGCTTTACTATTTTCAACATAAATGTTTAATCTATCTAAGAAATACATAACCAGCTTTCAGGACTCCACCCTCAAGAAACATCGCCTGTCCAGAGAAGGCAGGGAGAAGCGATTTCTCTGCCTGTACTGGGTTACCTTGCTTCCATATCAGGTTTCTTGGCTAATTTGTAGTATTCTTTCCTGTTTTATTTCTCTAATATTTAATGCATTTCTACATTAAGGATGAGTGATGTAAAGTAACACAAAATTTTTGTTTTGGTAATACAATGACCATTACCTGCAGTGTTACTCAATGAAGATTTTTTTTAACATTGTTATGGAAAGAATAAGAAAAATGTACAATTTTTATATTTCACTTATCAGTTAAAATTAATTTATACTTTAGGAGGTTAGGCAAGATAATTAAGTGTTTAAACCTACGTTGGGGAATTTAGAGACTTAAGAAGACCCTGTCTAGAAAAACAAGCAAACAAGCAAAAAATAAATGAAAAAAGACTAGAGATGTAGTTCAGGGTAAACGTGTCGAGTTCAGTCCCTAGTATTGCAAATAATAATAATAATAATAACACTGAAAAATTTAAAAATAAGTGAATAAAACTCTATTTATGAAAGATAACTAGTAATAGTCATAAATAAACATACATAAAGCAGAAAACAGCTAGCTCACATTCTGGATTGTGGAGAAGTCTTTAGGAGAAAGTTTTAAAGAGAGGTTGACAGAAAAGAAATGAAGGTAAATGGTCTACTTTCTGGCTTTTTTTATGTTGACATTCATGAATTATAGTGTTAATATTTTATTTAAAATGGAATTCATTCCTAGGCTACATTTATATTTGAGTATAGGTATTAAAATTTATATTCTAACATAAATTTAAAATGACCTTTAGATTATCCATTTAAAATTATTTTAATGATAGGACTATTTCATCTATAATTAAGAACTGACCAAATTGCTCATCCATTTGAATAGAATTATTGCCAAAAGGTAAATTGCTTTTCTATCTTATGCCACAGAATTAATAAGTTAACTTGTCAACTTCCATTGTAAAAGGATTTACTTCTCACATCAAATTTAGATGTGGGAATGTATAATTTCTATTGTTTGTAATTATTTTGAAATGATATGAGTAAATGCACAAGTTTTCATATTGTAGATTAATATATATGAATGTATTATTGGGAAATAGAAGTGATTTCATTCCATTTCTCAAAATGGCATAATTTGTTTTTTGTAATGAACATGAACCATAAAATATTTTAATTAAGCTTTGAGATACCTCTTTATAATTTTATAGATTTCCTAAGTAGAATTCATACCTTGAGCATCAGTAATGATTTGCTCAAAGCAGCAACTCTACTTTTAAACATTTCCAACTAGGTGAGTCTCCAAAACATGAATATTAACTGAATCAAAATATAAATAGCTGTATCAAAAGTTAAATTGGTAGGTTCCTTTCCTCCGTGAGGAATGCTAGTCTCCTTTTTTTCTTTTAATTCTGTCCTGCACAAGGGAGAACAACTCTGATATGAGAAACCATAAGTGTAAATAAGGACAAAGAGGTGTAATAGATATCATATAAAAAGAAGATAATATTCAAACGAGAGGAGAACTAGAAAGGGAGAAGGAGGAAAAGTAGGAGGGAAAAAGGAAGGAAAGGGGAAAGGGAAAAATGGAAAAATATAAATAAAGCTGCTGTAAATAGGGAGGGGAGAGCAGAAGGGAGGGGAGGGGAAGGGGGAAAACCAAGATACATCACGTACAGGTACAAAATAACCATGATCATTATGTATACGATGTACCAATACATGTTCTTGGTTAAAAAATAAAAGAAATAATTGAACCTTCCAGTACATGTCTCTGTACAATATATATCAAGTTGCATTAAGAACCAAGGATTTATAAGATGAATCTCAACCGTTTGTCTTCAGTTTAAGTCAGTGTATTCAAGCTTCCTTAGGAAAATATAAAGGTGACCATAACTTACTTTTAAATAGCTAATAGGCTTTTGGAGGTAGGTTTTGTACCAAAAATGCCTTTCTGATAAAAAAAAAATTTAGACTCAAACCCTTGTCTTTTATTGATAAGTCACCCCAATGTGCATAGAGCTGAACCTACATTCAATTCTAGATAATTGTTACAATGCAGAATTCTAGCCTGCAGTGGGTTAGACAAAACAAGCAATTTGAATTTTCAAATAAATTAGTTCAAATTTTAAACATTAGCTGATGTGTTAGTGACATTTTTGTGTATTCTCAAACGGCTGTATATGACTTTTGAAAGTTGTTCACTTGTGGGGGCTGTCCTCTCAGGTATATTTTGGAACAGATTGCCCTGTACTGTGAGAATGTATAATCTTGGAATATCCAGCTCAGTGTCAAAGCTGTAGGTGGATAAAACTGGGCCAGTGACACGGCCTGTTCCATTATGAGACTGTTTCAGTAGACCAAGTTGTATATGAAGTAAATTTCTATATGGTTCGTGTGGGCATGCTAAACTTTTACACTGATATCTTAGGTTATGAAATTAAGCTTTTAAATCATCTTTCTGCTTTGGTAACTACATATCCATTGAGACTAAAATCCAAATGAAATGGACTAAGGCAGCATTCAGGCAAGTTGACTGAAGGGCAACATGATGTCACTTCAGCTGTTCTGGAATTGAGAAATAGAGATTAATCTGTGTATTAAACAGAGTCTTTTATATCCAAAACACTATTACTTTGAACTATTACACAAATTATGATACTATCTGTCTAGTTCTTGTGCAAGTAACATTCTAATGAATTGTCACACTTACGTGCTATCTACTCTTTAACTCTGCTGCTTTACGGAAACACTTAAATCGGTAGCCTGTTTTCAGCACTACTTGATTTCCACCTATAATTTTTACTATGATTGTCCATCTTCTACTTCTTAAGTTTTTTTACTCTTAATTTCTGAGACAATTATGTCTTTGACTCTTCTGACCTTTTATTAATTTTTCCGACCATTATTGCCGAATTCCTTATGGTGAACTCTTCTGATCTGTTGGAAATCCACAAGCTTCTATATAGATATAGATATAGATATAGATATAGATATAGATGCTATAGATATAGATATAGACATAGATATAGATATAGATGCTATAGATATAGACATAGACATAGACATAGACATAGACATGTAGATGTATTTCAGGATAATTTCATTTACCCAATGCTTTCAACTATCTTCAATGTTTTGATGTCTCTCAGGTCAATACTTTCAGTCTTGATCTCAACTAATACTACTAGCTCAAATAATTGCTTCTTGAATATACCTTAAATTCCTCAAATACCAAATTGAACTTTGATGATCTCTCATTGCCAGCACCTCTAGAGTCTATTTTTTTGTATTCTTTATCGAGTTAATGGCAACCTCATCCCTCAATGAACTATAAATCCCAGAGATGTTAATCTTTTATACTTTCCAATTTACACATTACCAGTAACCAAATGCTGACAATTGTACTTCATGATTCTTTATTGCATCTGCACTCTCAATTCAACATGATCATGATTAAAAATACCTTTGTAGATTTTCTTTTTTCTCTCTTGCTGTACTTTTTCCATTCTGTTCAAACTTCACAGTGCCACCATAGTAATCTCAGTAAAATGAAATCTGCTTAAGATCTTCCTTCAGCTCTTTGGTTACAAGATAAAATTAAAACTCTCTAGTATGCCGTATAAAGTCGTTTATAATCTGGTCCTGATTTACTAAATTAGTCCAATCTTATCTCTCATCATTCACGCCAATCTCTAGAATAATTTATATTTGGTTTCAATCCCACATTTTCCTCTGGACCAACCAACATTATCTATTTGAAAACTTGTTTTTCTTCCATTGTATTCTCTTGCTTGTAACACTCTATTCTCAACTTCTCTTATTAAGAAACATGTGCTTGCCTTTTGATATTCAAATGTTCTTTTCTTCTTAACTCTTTTGTTCTACTTGCTTTCTGCTAATCAGTCTAGTCAACATTAAATATAAATTTGACATTAAAACATTTGACTCTGCAAGCAGTAGCTTATTTATTCCACCTAGACTAACTGATGTCAAACCAAATCAAAAATTTTTAAATGGGCCTTAGTAGTTCTTGACATGTCTGTTTTGGTCATTCAGTAGAGAAAGAATGTAATTGTAAATGAGAAGGTTTCCTTAGACACAATATGTAGGGAAAAGAGGGAGAAGAGACAGAATTTTTTTGAAACTTTTTGGTGATCTTAATCTCTTGCTTATATGTATTTCCTTCAGGCAATGCAATAGATAATGTTTTATGCCTCTTTCTTCCCAATTTGGAGGGTAAGCTCCTCTAAGACTGAGGCTAATCCATCCTGGGACTTCTGACTAGCAAAGGAAAATGTTCATTTCGGATTACAGTTCAGCCTGCAGGTAAGAGAACTTGACAATATCAAAGTAGACTCCTTAGAGAAAAACTCAGGAAGGTTAAAGTCATGATCTTTCCTTTATTTCCACAAACCTTTCCTGCCCTGATGCACAAAGACATCTTTCTCCTTCTCTAAATAACAGTCCATCCCAGAGTTAATGTTCAGTGTTCTTTGATAGGCTAAATAAAGCGGATTGCACAGCTTTCATTCTAAAGATATCTTCTGGCAGGGGGTATGATTAAGGATGTATTTTTGAGGGCCAGTTTCATGCTTTATAGAATAATCATACTGAGCAGAGATTCTGGGATTGTTTAACATTTCCTGTTTTGATTTTTCTCATAAAAAATTCCTTTAAGTGTATTCGTATTTTACCTGTCATTAAATTTAATCATCTGTAGTGTTCCTAAACCCACTTGTGGCACTGGTGTTTTGTATTAAAGTAGAATGGGGTAAGTGGGAGTTAATGCTGGAAAGACTGGAGTTACTGAGCACATAAAATAGAAAAATAGATGGAAAGGGAGATATTAAAGGAGAAAATATCAACAGTGACTTTGCGGTTTCTGGTTTGCACAATTCGATGGATGGTCATATTCATGGGGACATAAAATATTAGACCAAGTACTTTCAAAAGGCTCACAGTCTACTCAGGCAGATGGACACACATATGCAAAATGTACAAATATTTCTTAGCCAAACCACATGTGTTAAAGTTATGAACCAAATGCGATGAGACCGTGGAAAAGGAAGCAAATAATTCTTTGGAATGGATGAGTCTGCAGTTTTTGGAAGAGAAACGTAACATAGTTTATAAAATTTTAGCTGAGTCCCGCAGGTATGTTAAGCAATATTGTTCCTAATTGAACAGAACAAGTAGATTGTCAGAAACACTGAACTTTGCAGGACATTTTAGAACAGCAGCTGCTCCTGTAGCAGGGACATAGTCAGAAGCATCAAATTTTACCTGCATCTCGAATTTCTGGGAAGAAGAATTCTTGTATTTCTCATAATGTTATGTTTTGTAATTCAATCAATTCTTTCATGATAACAAAATTATGTTGATAAACTTCTAGACTCAATTATGCCCTTTCATGCCTGCACTATATCTTTCTAAATATTCCATGATTTTAGGCAGTCTAAGTATATCTACTACAGAATGCCCATGTAGTGTTTTGGGAGGATCGTTATAACAGTGCATGATTTCCAGTAGGGAATCCATGAAGTCCTGGTAATATAAAACATGTAGGTATTTATTCAAAGAATAGTTCCAGAATACATCACTGTCTGATAAGAATAAAGTGATTTTAAAACTGTTGTGCCAGACATGGAGATTATCTCTGTGTTTCCATTCGAGATATAGTGAGCAAAGACTGTCACTCAGATGTATGATTGCTGAAAAATAAAAGATGCTTGAAGAACACTTAGGCTGAATGTTCACATAATGTTCTCCAGCAGAATGCGAGACGACAAAGAGTAAAAGGTAGGCAAATTAAAAAACACCTAGGGAAAGCTATAAAAGCAGCACAGCAAACCCTGAATGTAAAAGGAAAGTAGCTTTACCTTCACAGTAACTCATACAAAGGAATCCTAATTAAAAATAAAAAATACAGTACAACATTTGCTTAAAATATAACTTAAATATCTATTTTTTACCAGTCCTATTGCCAAATATGGCTAAAATCATAACATATCTGATTAGCTATTGCGCTAAGAATTGGCTATAGAAATAATACAACTGCTAGTAATGTACTTTTTCTTTTTTGAAATTTATGAAAATTACAAAGATTAGATGTTACATAAATTAGGTCTCTTTGGAAAAAATCTGAATCATTAGGAAGTGAAAGGATAGCTTTGCGGGTTCTTAAAAGGCTAGAGACTATCAAAATTGATAAATCACCAGTTCCAAGCATCATATATGAAGGAATGGTAAGGAAGTGAGGATGGAAATTAGAGAAACTTTAGATAGTACTTTCTCCTTAAGTGTGCTTAATTCAGGAAATATCCCAGGGGACAAGGAGGATGGTAACATAATGCCTGCATTTATTGACAACCAGGGCAAAATGTGAGTTTAGGGCAGGAAGAGACATGGCAAATATAGGATGGTGAAATGATTTATGTGGCTGAAGGAATGAACTTTAGAAGTGCTATCAGATTCAAGAGATGGCAGGGGAGGAGTTCTGGTGACCTGGTCTTTTCTATTTCTAATCTCTGAGCCTGTGGTAGCCAACTCTGTTTCCTTGCAACATCGAAGCCTTTAAAATTCTAGTGGGCAAAAAATAAAATATATGCCTTACTTACTACTGGCTAGTCACACTACTGTATTAATGGTGTCTATTTTGCTTAGGTTAGAAATTTTTATTAATTTTCATATTTACAAATCATTGAGATTTTAGAATGATTTTAAATTTTTCATTTTTTTTGTAGCCCACCATAACTGTTCCAGCTCAGTCATGTTAGGGGTTTTTCTCTATACTGGGAGTTAGTAGGCATAACTGATGTGATTGGTCCCATGTTACTTGGAGAAAATAGGAATGTCTAATGGCTTCCCAATTCATACACATTATTAATTATAAAGCCCACATTGTTCTGCAATTCAGAGATATTTCTGCAATATATTATTGTAGATTCAGAGGCTAGCAGAGTGTAATGATTAGCTGCCTCTTAAGTTTGCTTCAGGACATACAGTCTTTTCATAATCATAATTTTACAAAGTGATTATGTTTAATATCTCCAAGAAGGTGATGAAGAACAGATTTGTAGAAGACACAGGAAAAATTTCTTAAGTAAAACTATGGCTCTGAAAGTCAATACTTGAGCTGAAATTGCTTTTTTTCCTTGAACAGGATGGGCATAGGTCTTTTAAATATAGTTTCCATCTTGTACAGTAGATCAGTAGATCTCCAAACCTTATTCTTCATAACTGATATTTTGCACCTTTTGTCCAATATCCTTCCCTTCCTCCCACTTTCTTGGCTCTAACACTAGTATCAGAGCGCAGTTGTTGATAAAACAGCAGAAGCATGCTGCTGATGAGAGGGCTCTAGGAGGTGTACCTGACTCCCAAAGAACGGCACCTGCAGATACAATGCGTACAGGGTCATTGCTTGTACTGCTTTTCTCTTCAGCAACACTACAGAATAAGTTTTCTTTACTGTTAAATGTGCCAGAGGTGAGAAATATAAAGCTAAAGCAGATATAAGTCTCTAGAAAAATACACTTCTAAAATGATAATACGTTCTTTTTTCCTTTCCCCTTACACATTTTATGGGAGTGGGTGGGGTGTTAGGGATCGAATTCAGGGCCTTGTGCTTGTTAGGCAAGCACTCTACCAGTAAGCTAAATCCCCAGCCTCTGGCCTTGCAATTTTTAAAGCTCTGTCAAATTTTCAGGCGTGTGGGTGAGAAGAGACCGGTGCAGCTTGAGTGGTTTGTTCACAGTAAATAATAGTAACGGGCACCCTTTCTCAAGAGTTTCCACATGGCAGGCTCTGTGTCATGATACACTCACAACATTATGTTGTGGAGGCATAAATATCATTTCTTAGCAAAGAAAATTAGAGTTTAACTGATTTGTCCAGAGATTGTATTTGTCTCAAACTCTGTCTCCAAAAATCAGCCATTTAAAAGGATTTAATGGTAAGACAGAAAGGTGGCTCAATATTGAACGCAGCTCATAGCTGCTGAGTAAAGACCTCACAATGCGACATTCATTTCTTCCTTCGAGTTCAGAATCTGTTAGTGATTGGACTTGACTGAAGAATGGGTTGCTGATACATATAAAATGTGTAATAAAATGTAAAATTATAATTTCTCCTGAGAAACAGCGAATGGATTGGCTATTCAGATTGGGCTGCCTCATAATTATCAGAAAAAAATCACTGCAAGATTTGATCATGTAATTCAAGTAATGCCAGTGTCTATGCTCTTAAGTCTCTCTATAGAAGGTATCAGTGTTTCCATTGCAGCGTAATACTTGCATTCTTAAAACTTCTTGTATTCTACAAAACCGTGTACTACAACACAGAATAACATGGCTTCTGGGAGAAATGGGATAGGGAAAACCATCTGCACCAAAAGTAATTGTGCACCCAGAGGGCTTAAAAAAACAATAATTGGTACCTTGAAAGATTACTTGAATAACTTGGGGAGACAGCTCCACATATCCATGAAATGGATAAACGTGGGAATTAATTGAGTGGAAATGCTGACTTTTAGGCTTTGGGACAATGCAGAAAGAGGCAGAACTTAGTCACTGTGGCTGCTCTTTGGATGGATACAGATGTTTCTGGCAGGTGCCACAAGTCCCTGGCAAGCACAGGAGTATAACTTTCTAGTCAGTGTGATGTGAATCAGGAGCTTGCCATTTTACTCTCACTATTCCTACTTCATTTGCCTAGAAGAAATCACCTATTGAACCAACACAACATTTCTGCTTTATTAGCATTACTACTGCATTTTCCAATTACACGAGCCACTCAGAATTGCAGATGATGTGGAATAATAGAATAGTCTGCCTGTGTTGGTCAAACATAGCACCCCTTGCCCTGGGTAGTCTCTGGGTGACAATTATTTTGCCTTAGGGATTATCCTCTTATATTTATATGACTGACCGACTCTCCCTTGTGATTGCCACATTCTTAAGCTTCATGAGGGTATCATATTTTCATCCTCTGTAGAAGAAAAGGATTGGCATGTTCTAGAATCCTAGGATTCTGATAATCCAGATGCTGAAATCCCACAAGGGCATCTACTATCCATGCTAACCAGTCTTTACTTGAATTCTTACAGAAATTTCAAGTTCACTGGCTCCATAGGATGCTCCATTTTTTATTGATTTTGAAAACTACACTCACAATATCTCTAACATTGTCAGTGTTTGGAGAAGATATATTTACATGAGTATTAAGTTTAGGAATACAACGAAAAGAAAGAAAATCCTGTTGTTAGTTGTTAAAATAATGTGTTGATATTTATTTGGCTAACACTATATATGTGAAATGTGCAGTGACTCCAGGATACATCTCTTTGCATATGACAGTTTACTATAAGAAGGCTCCTCAGCAGAACTGACAACAAAAGATGATGGGACAACAAAAAAATTCTCAAAGACATTTTTTTTACAGAATTTATGACTTATAAGCTCAAGAGAGAGTTAATGATAGATTTTGCATGGAGAAGCTAACATAGAAGCTAATGTAAAATTACATATAATTTTACATTTAATTTGTAAATGAAATTTGAATTCAGTAAACTATATGATGCAAGTCTTTTGCAAATTACAGTAACATATTTCAGATGGATACTGTGTTTAGCAATCTATTAAATTTTGCATTCCATACTTGATGCCTAGAAACTATTATGCTACATATGTCAGGACTTCTTTGTGAAAAGGGATGAAGCTATAAGAACTCATTGTTTTTCAACATTAGATACCATTGTTGTGGAGAAGAAATCCTTTTTAAATATTTAAATCTAGCAAGTAAAATTAAGTTAGAGATAGAAGAAAATGCCTACAGAAATCATTTTCCTCATGATACTGTTCCCTAACAGAATAAAGAACTATATAACGAAAATCCATTAGTATTGTTTTTGTGATTTATAATCTTACAGCTCAAAATACAGGAGACAGAGATTTACTAAGGAGCAGGAGATATCACTGTGTGTTAAGAAAAATCACCTTTCCATAATAAGCTGCAAGGTAACTAATATATTTTCAAAACTAAGAAATGAAATTTAGAGTGATTCAGGATACTGGGCATGAAGTTCGCACAAAAGGTGATGTTTAGACATAATAGGTTAAAAATAAAGGAAAGATATAGCAGTGTATAGAGTATAGACATTCTAAGAAAGCCTCGGGTTCAGCCTCTTAGGTTTTTTGTTCTTTCTTTTTTCTAAACACAATTCTGCTGTTCTTTTTTTTTTTTTCATTTTCTTTCCCTAGATCCTCAAATTATCCACATTTTTTTCCCCTAGAACTGTCTCTATCTTTTATGGAATACATGAAGAAATGTTTCTGAAGTTAAACAAAACGTTCATTTTTAGTGACTACTCCTCATTTGTCAGCACACTCATTTTTGCAGCGATGGATTCAATATCGGGATTAGAGCTGCAGAGAGGATTTCATTACAAGATTCACAGTGATCCATACTTTAGTATTCTAGACCTGTATAAAGTTCCGGCTGAATGTTACATACCCAATCTTCCTTTTGAAGCTATAGAACTTGGCAAAACACCTTCCTTCTATGATAATTTGACAAATTATTAATTAATGTTGTCATTATTAGTAAAGTAGTTTCTTTTATTTCCTTTCCTTTTTAAAATACAAAAGCACCAAATAAGAGAAGAAAGCAAATCATCTATAATATTTTTTGAATAATATATTAGAATTTATAGTCTACCTGGCTTGTTAGGTGTAAATAACACGCAGATTATGACTAAATACATCTTTCCTTTTGACTTTTATTGATCCTTAATACTTCATCTAATTGGGTGAGCTGCTCAATACCTGAATGAAAGTTCTACCAGGTGTCAAGCTTTTGAATTTTGACGAAAGTAACAGGCAACTCTAACACTGCTTCAAGTAACAAACATACTCTGGATACACTAATTAGGTTTCCCTTTGTCATAATTAAAGAATCAAAACTTCTCTATGTTAAATATTCTTCCCTGTCCCATCTCCAACAGGCTGCAAACTGGAAAACTGTAGCAAGGTTAGTAGTTTTTCAAGCTTCCAACCTGTTTGTCTTGGCTCTTCAAGGATAGTTAACTTCCTGCCAAAGATAAATCCTGGGGGTGAAGCACAGGCAGAGAACAGAAGTAAGGAATAAGCCAGTTCTGAGCTGCATATTCATTGGGCTACTAGTAAAATCTGGTACCCTTAAGTAGAATCACCCTTGACTGAACCTGACTATTGCATGGTGCAACTTTTTGGGATCTTAACAAGTTCCCTTGTGGGGCTCTCTTTCATGCAGTAGAGTTGATATTAGAGGATACACCATGTCCTAAAAGGAGCCGCTTTCTCAGCCCTGCCCTGGTGGTACAGCTTCAGTCTATTCCGACTGAAGTCTCTTGCATCTGAGCTAATCTATTGGGTAGCGCTCAAAACACTCACAATGTGATTCTTCCTCACTGACACATAGAGTGTATGGAAGACTGATGTATCCCTTTTCATTACGAACTCTAGAGAAACAGGTAGACTCTGGTATCACTCACTTTGGCCTACTTCCAAAGTGAGCAGTTGTTTTTTCCTTGTTCTCTAGAACTTTCTCTGGTGAGAGGCTAACCTCAGTACACAGTGAACTCCAACTAAAAAAATTGACTTTAAAGTTCTGTAAGTGGTAGTTTTCAGGTTCTCTTAACTGAGATTTGTATTAAAAAAAAAAAAAAAAAGTAGCCCCTCAGGAAGCTGGGGCGGGAGAGCAGAGGCTGGCAGCCCAGCTTCACTGTCTCAGAGGAAGCTTCTTCACCACTCTCCTTCCCTCCTGCCTGCCTTCCTGCCTGCCTTCCCGCGTGTCTTCCTTCCTCTTTCTCCTCCATCCTTTTCTTGTTAAATTAATTCTCTCAAACTGCTTTCATGTCCTTGAGTATAGTGAAAGGTTCAAGAGATGGAAACAATTTTCTTTTCACCTCTGTGAATTCTTTTATACACTTTTTATATTCTTAGTTTTGATAAAAGAACAAAGAGAAGGAAGGATTTTAATCTATATCATGTCTAAAGTATTCATATGGGGTTAGAAATCTATGTTGTTATCTGTCTTTCTACTTTCTCTGTTGAAAATGAGATAGAGTTTCATGTCACTATCCTTATATATTGTCAAAATAACAATGATTAAATACGTATTAGAAAATCGATTTCTAAAGTAGTTTATTCTGCCAAAGATAACCTTGCTCTAGAAACCATGGTGGTATATTGCCTGGAGCATGGGGATATTTAATAATTAATAGTAAAGAAAGATTCGTGCCTATACTGCATGACTTTCTCTTACATTGACATGTCTGGCCATTGACTCTTTTCTCTATTCAGTATGTCTTGAACAAAGCTTTAGAGAAAGAATACTACATTTGCTCTGAAGCAGGTACTGGTGGTTGTTGAAAATGTATGTGGAAGAAATTTAGGGGAAGGATGGTCAGTGGAAAAAGTGCCAAAACATGGGGTGTGAGCAAGAGCATGTGGAAAGACCTAGAATGTGGCCAGAGTGTGTGGTGGAACGAGACAGGCGAGAGACCAGGTAATGGCATGGGAGGGTTTGCATGCCATGTTGAGGAGTCAAGTTTGTCTTTAAAATAATGGCAAAAGATTGAAGAAGTTTATGTGGAAAATACATTTCATGAGAATAGAATGTATTTTCACTAATTTACAGATGAGGGACTAAAGTAGCAAATTTATTAATTGAAGTTGCAATGTTTTACAACATTCATCAATTAAAAACCTCATATTTCTGTTTGTTACATAAAACTTTGAGTGAATTTCTATCAGTCTCAAGAATTCTAACTTTCTAACTTTCTGACCTTCATTTTTAGAAAAATAATGAAATGATTGCCTAAACTATGAAAGTTAGTACTATTTTCATCTCAAAATCAGAAGAAAAGGAGCTGGAAATTTTGTTCTCCACTCCTTGCAAGGCAATTCTTTCCATAAGCACCAATCTATCTCTGAGTGAAAGGAAGTAAAACTCAGTATAGGACTATCAATGTGCCAGGACACAGAGAAATGCATTTTTATCTTAGAGAATTCAGCAGAAACCAGGGCAAGAAAGGAGCAACTGAATAAGGTGAAAAGTAAAACTGGGAGAAGCCTGAACTTCTGCAGTCTCCCTTCTTTCTATGAGAAGTTTGTCCTATTGTGTGGGGAAATTACAAAGAAGCATTTCTGAGGCAGCAAATTGGTTAGTAAAAGAAGCTTAAATCTATGCCCTGACTCAAAGGGGGAAAATCATTCAAAGCCTCTTTAAATTGTGAGGAAATTTAAAAGCTGAGAGAATTACTCTAACAACCGCTCTTTTAGAGAGCAGCAGTTGTCGAAAGGCCACTAAAGGACTTCAAGAACGTACAGTAGTAATTAGAATTTCCTCACACGCAGGAAATAGTGCTTTAGTTATTCGAAGCAAGAAGTATCTTCCAATAACCTGAGTGAATGTACAACAGTATTGAAACACCCACGCTAATGGGAACTACCTTTTGGGGACAGAAAAAGTTCAGAGGAAGGATAAATGTTGTAGAATAATATATGGGCTGCCAAATAAGGCAAAATCTTGAAAGAAAGAAAAAAGGTTATATTTCTAAAAAATTATCTATTAAATCATGCACATTTATTATAGCTAGACTTGGCAATGAAATGCTGGTAAAAGCATGTCAGAGGTTTCAATATAAAACTCCTATTAGAAGCCATTATTGAATGAAATTCATTGTCCAGAACTTTAAGCATCCCATAGCACTGGCAGACATGCACAAGCCCAGATATCCTTTGTCTATATTCAGGGTTTAGAGTTATTGGGTATCAAATCATGAGCCATGAATGTCTCATTCTGGGGGAAAGCTAAAATATCATTCAGAGTTTCAGTTTACTCTACTTTATCATTAGTTCAAACATCACGATGTTTGCTTTAGTAGTACATGTTTTCAGTACATAATGAATGCATTCATTGTTGGTAGTTGATACGTGTATATGGCACATCTTAATCTTTTCATATCTGCTTCCCCTTCCCCTTTACCCCCTTACCTCCATTTCTCGGTCCCCTTCTCATTTGCAAAGGATCTATCTTCCTGTTTACTGTTGTCTAACTTTTACTTTCCTCTTTAATTTCTTTATACTTTGGATTTCTCGTATAAAGAAAGCATGCAATTTTCAAGCTTGTGTGTCTGATTTATTTCACTTAACATTATGGATTCAAGGTGCTTTATTTATTGTTACTTTACTCCACTATCCCAAACCCTTCATATAATGAAGAGGAATGTATTTTCAATTTACACCTCAAATCTGCTGTCTCCCCTACACCTTCTGCAATGTGACTGAGAGAACTGGGGATAAACATTGGCTTTTCTTTGGATTTGTCTGATGAGAAGTAATGATAGGACACCAAAGGCTGAAGGAAGTAAAATTCATATACATGTTTATTCCCTTGAATTTTGTCTTTACCAAAATTTCCAGTTTACTTTTGGTGAGTCTCTCCCATGGTCACTTGTCTTTCCAATTTGAGCAGCTCCTATCTCCTCTTCTCCCTGTGAGCTTGTAGTGATGGCAAACCTTTTACAGCTCTGAGTGGTACAAACATCCCGCTGCGGCACATGCACCGTTATGTTCGCTACCACTGACCTAGGGAAGCAGTTGTTCTCTTTAGCTACCAGCCGCAAGTTGCTGTACCCATTCTTGTTGATTTTTTTTAACCTTACCATAGTTTGTAAATTGATTGTTCATTAAAGTATCCTGTTCGAATTTGTTGCTTCTACCTTCCTGGGACTGCTATTGATAGACATCCACTTACTAAAAAGGAAAAGCTTAGTTTAAGGGGACAAGATCAAAATTCAAAATTTCAAATATAGCTTCTACTGATAAGCCATTGTAAAGTAAAAGAAAAAATCTTAAGGTGAATCATTGTATGTCAAAGAAGATCCATGCTATAAAAATATAGTACTGGTGATAAAGACTAGCGGACATCAGTTGTTCTGGCTGGTCAGAGATCAGATTATGAGCCAGAGAAATTAAAAAAAAATTGCAAGGAGAAGGGAAGATTTAAGTCAGATTAATGGTGCCGATGAAGGGATTGGTGATTGCCGGGATCACTCTTGCATTAAGATTTAAGATAGCCATAGGATTTCATTTCATGTGGTCTCTGCCAAATGTGAATCTTATTTATACAGAGAATATTTTTAAAGATTTCACAATGCTAGAACTCTATTTTCAAGTCTTTTGTAAAACCATTTCATTTCTGCAAATTGCAGAACAGTGCAACTGTTTGACTGAACTTTATGGACAGGATGCATTTTTAATAGCTTCTACAGACACTAAAATTCCCAAATGATGTTCAGAAAACTTACTGAATCGAAATGAGTAAGTGACTTAATTGGAGTCTATGGTATTGTTTTTAATATTAAACAAATTATAATTTCAAATTTAATAGATTTCTCAATTTTCAGATGACGCCATTGAGTCCTAGAGAACTTAGTGAGGATTATCATCTTAGATTTATTAAGTTTAATAAATGTACTGTTTTAAATAAATCAAATTAAAACGTTGAGGCCCAATCAGACCAGCCTTTAGCATGACCTAAAGATGTCTAACATGGCACCTTATCTGACAGGAAATCTCAATTTGTTCAGATTACTTTTCCTTTATATTTTATTTTTATCAAGCAATTTGATAGGTTTATAGGAAATATTCCTTAAATAAATAAAAAACCATGCATCGTTCAAGTATTTTATAGTCCTTTAAGCATTTTAAGATGTATGTTGTATATATGTTATATATAAACATCAATTATATATACTTAAATATAATATACAAATATAACTCTATATATAAACTTGACTTCGAGATAATTTTTAAATATCAACTTTTAACTTCACAGTTCATTAAATTTTTAAATTGGATTTTTCTCTCTTTGCAGGACTATAATTGTAGAATAGCCAGTTTTTCAAAAGTTTATTGTTCAATTTGTCCAAGTCCTTGACATTTAACTTTACTGCTTTCATCTTTCTTTGAGAAAGCAAAGATCGCGTGGTACCTCCTGCTCCTTGGGCAGATTGAGTGTTTCTGTCCCAGTGGAGAAGCACCTGGTGGTATTTCCAGAAGGATATTAAACAGCGTTTAATCGTGCTGGGAATCATGTCTTTGTGCATACCGAATGTTGCTAGGATGATGCTGCAGGCTCTGCTATTCTTCATACATTTCCATGGCAAAAACAGAATTAGCACATTGATCTTAACATTAAAAATATGTCTCTTTTGCTGCTTGATCAATAGAATTTTCCAGTAGATTATCTTGTCTTGCTGAATGCTTGTTATCGTTCACTGGCTAATTGATGAGGCCACCGACGTCTACAGTATCACATGAGTTTAGCAAGATGCCACTGTTGACCTTGGGTTAGAATTTCTGTGGTCTGAAACATGATCTATTATTTTTTGCCAAATTGGGTCCTTAATACAAAAAAAAAAAAAAACTTGCACCGTATAAAACAAGTGTTTATTTATACTTGTGAAGTCTATGTTCTGTATTATAAACATGTTTTCTAAAACCACTTCTATGTTCAAAAGCTTAGAACACTTGCCTTGTAGAGTAGTTGCATGAGGTATCGAACTGATACTGTGAGTGCCACAAAAAGAGAGATTACAGATCTCTTAATATCAATTCCTTCAGCAACCACTTATAGCATGGTGTTGCTTCTTCTGGGGTTGTTGCCTCCTCTGGGGTTGTTGCAAAAATAAAGAGAACTGAATTTCTCGTCTTGGGATATTCATCAGGAAATCAGACAAATGCACACATGACTCTAAATGATTAGGCTGTTTAAATGTTTTGGCAAGAAAAAATGAAGTGCTATAGAGCTGTTCTTAATCAAGATTAGCTAGAGAAACAGAACCAACAGAACATGTATATACATGTATGAGAGAAGACATATTATGGGAATTGGTTCAAATGATTGTGGTGACCAAGAAAGTCCCACGATATGCCAGCTGCACATGAAAGAGCCAGGAAAGCCAGCAATATAATTCAATATGAAATTGAAGGTCTTAGAACCCAAAGGGTACAGGTGCTGATGTAAATCTTGGAGTACAAATGAACCGGAAGTTCTGATGTTTGAGAGTTAGAGAAGATGGATGTTTCAACTCAAGAAGAAACAGTTAATTTGCCTTTCCTCTGCCAACTTCTTTAATCCAGGCCCTTGATGGATTTTAGAAGGCCTTCTCACATTGGTAACAGTAGATCTTCTCCATTTCCTCTACTCATGCCATTGCACATTTCTTCCAAATATCCTCATGGGCACACCAAAAATAAAAACAAGAGTAACAACAATGACAGCAGCAGCAGCAATAACAACAACAATAATATTTTACTGGTTACCTGAGCCCAATCACATTGACACATGAAATCACAGGGTTTGTGGAAGAAATAGCTAATTCTGCAACTGGGAAGAACTAGATAAATGAAAGCATGAATGTTCAAAAAATTAAAGAGTAGAGAGAATAGTTTTCTGAGAAAAATAAATATAAGGCAAAGGAATAGAGACTCCAAAAGCAGAGATGTTTTGAGAATAGTAGCTTTCATAGAACTGTAGTGGGAACTGGAAAGGAAGACTAGAAAGAAAGACTAGATCACAGTGTGAAGGGTCATGGCAGCTGAAGGTTTTCTGTTCACTTGTTTAATTCCTCACCATTAAGCTTCAAGACCCAATAAGTATTTCATATATGTGATTTCTTTCCCTCCAACTGTAGGCTCTTTTCATCACCATACTCCAGAGGTTTTATTTCACTAACAAAGACTTTAATGGCTGGGACAAGGTAGAGGTAGCAAAAAATATCTGAAATAACTAACCAATATTGTTCTGATACTTCTAAACACTTCTTGGTCTATGTTCTATATTTCTTTGTCCTTGACTAAGATTTTATTCATTCATGGCTTATGGAATAAAAAAAGTGGATAATTAGATTTTTGGGGGCTTTGAATATTTTCGTATTGTTTGAAACCAGCCTACTCACAGCTAGTTATTTTTAGAAGCCACAACCAGACAGTACATATCTTGGAATCATTCCCCAGCTTTATACTTTTGTAGTCACCAAGGGAATGTGTCAAGGGCTCAAACTTCTCAAATACACCAACACACTTTCACTTTTCTTCACTTTGGACATTGCAACAATTGTTTGACTTTCATAATTTTATGTTACTGTGAATCTGTTATAAATTATCTCTTATCAGGATAAGGGCCCATAATGTCCTATCAATTTATTATTTCTCTTCTGTTAGGATTCTTTATGCAATTTGCTCTAATTCTAATGGGTTAGTGCTATGTAAGCCTACAACCCACTCATGCTCCGAATCAGTCTCTTGAAAATTTGCAAATAACTTGTTCTATTTATCTATCTAGTTTTTTATTTGTTTCTAGGTACACAACTAGAATGAAAGCCCCCTGAATTAGGACTACTTTGGACTGTGTTCTCTAGAACAAAAAGTCGGTTAAATAGAAAAGGCAAAACAAGACTACCTTTGTTCTTCAGGGTTTGTAATTGTATTTTTTACAGAAGAAGTGATTCAATATAATTTTGCATTTTTGTTGTTGGTTGTGTGGTTGATAACACTGTTTCCTATTGAGAGAAGCTCTTGCTCGGTCACCATGAACCTGTCTTCTTAAGTGATTATTATTTTAACTCATCCAACAGAAAGCAAATATGATCATGCTCACACACTCTGTGGATGAACATGTTTTAAAGATGTAAGAAAATCATGTAAACTCCCTGCTCAGTAGAAAATGAACTATCTTCATTTTCTGAAATTAACTCCATATCCAGGTTTCTCCCAAACAGATGGTTGCTATTTGGGGACAGTGATGTGGATACTGTCCGATAATATTTAGATTAACATTTGAAGCAACACAGCAACACACCCACGCAGTTCCATTTTCTAGCTTAACCGCAGCATGCTTTCAGTTTTAAAAAAGGAGTAAAGTATATGTATGCACTTAGGAAATTTTCCTTTGTGGAAATATAAGCAACATCTTGTGGACATTAATAAATGATAGTGAGATATTAAAATAAAGACTTAGTTCTTGAAATATATATATTTTTTCTGTTAATAGAGAATTGGCAGAATATAGTAAATGATTTGCTTTGTTTTGTACGAGAGCAGGTTTTTATTTTTATTTATTTATTTTTTTTTTTTGGTGGCTTTCTGGATCACAGCCAGTTCTTTTGGTCAAAATATCAAGGTTTTCTTGAGGATAAAAATAGTTGTATTCCAGCCAGGAAAATGTCATTTAGACATGCAAGTGAGCACTGCAATAGAAAATGTTAACAACTTATTATTAATGATTGCAGCAGAAGAAGTAGGACAGTGATTTCATTAGAAAGTGTTATTTCTGATCAGATCTAAATTATCACAAAGAAACAGCAAAACTGGGAGGAATGTGGCAGATTTGAGTTCATTGCACAGAAGACACTAACTTGAGGAAGTTGTTATTTAGGAGACACAGAGAGAAGGAGCACCGCTGTCTACATACACAGAGAGTTGAAAAGAGAGCAAAATTAGAGAATGGTTTCAAGGATTTGGTACATGGTAAAAAGAAGCATGGTTGGGCTGGGGTCTTAGCTCAGTGGTAGAGCGCTGGCCTAGCAAGTACACGGCCCTGAGTTCCATCCCCAGCACTGCCGCCCACTGCCAAGAAGCATAGTTGTAGTTAAGTAGATGTTATTAAAGTTCAATGAGACATTTCAAATGCTGATGTTAAAATGATGAGAACAGAAAATAACACTAAGGCACAGATGTCTTCAAAATGCTGGCATAATACAGTCAGTCTGTGTTTATATTTTCCATTCGACTTTGAAAATAAATTTACCTAACATATAATCAGAAAATTTCAAATTACTTTATTTTGTGTTTAAAAGGCATGCAAGCAACATCACATGTATCCAGGTGCACTGTGGTGACCATCTGGCACTGGGCAGTTGCGTGGGACTAGATGGACTGTGCTGATATTATCAGCACCTACACATTTTCTTCCAGTGCAGAGGGCTTATATAATGGTTGACCCATAGACACAAATACTAATACTAATAATAGAATTAGATCTGACTGCTATTGGTATTAATACTTTTAGTTGTCTTTGTCTTGCTGTATTCCAGACATGCCCAGAAATTATCATCTCATGTAGTTCCCATGACAGATTTAAACAGGTTTCATTTTTCCCTAAATTTATAAGTAAGTAGACTAATGTTTATAGACGTTAATACGTTTTCAAAATCCTACGGTTAAGTAGACACTTGAAAAAAATGTAACTTTATACCATGAGTTTTTAACTATGCTATACTCATTATGTATGCTCTATAATCTAAATTAAAACAAATAAGCATGTATCATATCCCGGAGTGTAAGAAAGACAGCTTTTTCATTCATTCTTACTGAGAACCTGAAAATTCTTTGTGTGTTTGTTGACAGATTTACTTGTCGGGATAGTAAAGAATTCTTTAGTAAGAACAGCGTAATGTGAAGGCAGGAGCATTACACTGTATATTTCTCTAGCTCATGGGCAATCTGGTTTGATACAGTGGTACATTCAAAACCTCCCACAAATACTTTTCTTTTCTTTTAACGATGCTTTCAATAAGAACTGTGTAACAGTAAAATTGATGTTTTATTCTCTGGAAATCAGAAAGACAGTTACATAAACGATGTATTTTAACAACTGTATAAGACATAGAATGATATTCTGTATTACAATGGCAGAGTCTCAAATGATTCATAATTAATTAATATATACCTGGCAGGTTCAATCAATCCTTTCCTCATTCTCAACATTTTCACTGTAATAACTGAGAAAAATTCTCAGATGATCTAGTAACTGAGTGTATCCTATTCTGGATATTTGAAATTAATCTTTGAGTTCACTGAGATATTCTACTTTGCTTAAGAACTGTACCAAAAACAGCTGAAATTTAGATCTTATCTTCCTTTAATACATGCCATGATTCTGGATAAATGACAAATGTACTATGAGTATGAAAAAGAGTAATGAGTAAAAACAATTTAAAAACACAGCATCTAGGGCTGGAGATTTAGCTCAGTGGTTAGTGTGCTTGCCTTGCAAGCGCAAGGCCCTGAGTTCGATCCCCAGCACCAAAAAAAAAAAAAAAAAAAATCACAGCATCTAATGGCTGACGATGTACCTCAGTGGTAGCTTTCTTGCCTAGCATATGTGAGGTGTGAAGCCCTGGAATCCACAATAACACAGTGAAGAAAGAAAGAAGAGAGGGAGGAAGGGCGTGGGGAGAGAGAGGGAGAGAGAGGAGACAGAGGGAGAGGGAGAGAGGGAGGAGAGAGGAAGAGGGAGAGGGAGAGAGGGAGAGAGGGAGAAAGAAGCAAACAGACAAACAGCATCTGGGAGAACTAAACTGCATATGCACGTGCTCAACAAAGACTTGTTGGATTGAAATACACTTTGGAATTCGGTCCAATTCCCTCCTACTCTAGGTAAATCAGAAGTGATGTTCAAAAGATCAAAGATAATTTGTGAGTGAAGGTAGAACATTTAAGATTGTTTCCTTTCACTCTTCGTTTGTCAACTTTCATGACAAATCACTAGTTACTATATTTTTTCTTTTAAATGTTATTATGTTCTTGATTTAGTCACATAGATAAATCCTCTTCTGTTTAGAAAGGTCCTGGTAGTTTCCCTTTCCTTTCTCCATCCTTGAGCACCACATTTTAAAAACACAAGAACATTAAACATTATGAGGAAGGGCCAGGAATAGGTAGAGATTTTATGGAAAAAAATATTTTACTTTGTCCTTTTCTAACAACATACACTGGAACACATGTAGTACTGGGCAAGATGAATCAGAGAGTAATGCCAGATATGCATTGCCAAGTCAGTTAAGAAACATGGCAGATAGCACCAGTCATATTTTTGAACACTTTTTATTGAACAACAAGTTACTATTTGCTTAAGAATCATTAAATATCAGTGCACTCAATACTTCAAAATGTCATTTTACCTTCACAAACTCCCAACAGGGATGTATTATTTTTCATTTGGATTACTGAGAAATGTAAAAATTGGAGAGATAAGTAACATGCAGCCGATGAGATAAGTTACTTATTGAAATTTCAAACAAGGAATGCTATTTTTTGTGACTTCCTATCATTTGGACCAGATAATAACTGTGACAGGGGTTAAAGATGCTGTTTTCTTTCCATAAAAGGAAAAAAAGGAAGCAAGAAAGGATGGATATGAGATTTCTTGGTGCAAACAAAATTTTCATGGCAAAATTAAATCACATCGGAAAATAAAATAATATATTTAATCAGTAGAATAATTTAAAAGTGGTTTTATATAATTTATAATACATTAAAAGATTTCTATTAGACAATGTTTCTTTAAATTAATTTAGATTAAGCTGGGCATGGTGGCTCATGCCTGTAATCCCAGCCCTCGGCAGGCTGGGGCAGGAGGATCTCCATGAGTTCTAGGTCAGCCCAAGCTCCACAGTGAGTTAGAGGCCAGCCTGAACTACGTAGCAAGAACCTACCTCAAAAAAAAAAATATTAACATAGGTTATTTTATGATAAAAATAATTAAGCCACATTTAAAAATCTGTAATTTTATGCTGTTCCCTTACCTTTTCCAGAATTTACTTGGTTTTGGTTGTTGAAATTTCACTAATAATTGCCAAATCGAGTTCTCACCCTTTCATATCAAACATATATTTGTATGCACAAATAACCACTTTGTTAGTTTTTCCATTTCCAGAATCTTGCTTCAGCAACATGCATTACCTTATATTCTCCTTTTACTCTGTTAAAATGTTATCCCATAATAAGAGAAGTGAGAAGAATGTTGAATGCATCACTTTTCCTTGCTTCAGCTGTATAAAGCTAAACTTAACATTTTTTTCTTTTATGTTTGTTGAGCAATCAGAAAGTCATCATATGATGGATTAAGGAGCATATCTCAGCCATGTCTCCTTGGGCGTATTCTAGGGTAGAAATAAATTACTAGATATGGCGAACCTCGAATTTATTTTCACTAATAAAACACATTGAAATGGATGCTATTTTTGGTCTCAGGATTTATGAAAAAAGGCAAAAGTGAGCCCGATTCCCTCGTAGGTGTTTGGCGAGGCTGAAACAAGTGCTCCTGTCTATGGGATAATTGCTATTTAGAGCCGGCAGCTCTCACACCAGCCAGCTGCACAACTTTCTTACAGTGCTTCAAAAACATTTGAAGCAGTTCCTAGTTGTGTTAGACTCACTCCCAGACTCAATGGATTTTTCCCCTTTGAATATAATCTAGGATAAACCTGGCCCAGAGTGAGGGAGAAAGGAATGATACATCTTCCCACTTGCTACTAAAATCTGTGTTGGAGGTCCTTCAACTGGTTTATGGTTTTGTGTATTTTTGGCATTAGGAGAGAGGCGAGCTGGCTATACATTTTCATAAGGTCAGTGAAAAAATATCTAGTTCCTGGGGAAAACTAGACTTGTCTTTCAGTCTACCTGAAAGATTCAATATTGATTTATCGCAGATGGCAACATGTGAGAAACTCATAGTCATTAGTGACATTTCCTCGTATCTACTCACTTATTGAAAATGTCTTTCAATATTTTACTTTTATTGAAATCCCATTTTCCCATGAGTACACGGCTGACCCTAAAGGACTTGAGTCCTACACCTGCCTTGTAGAAAAGCTGTCTGTAATCCTTGCTCCAAATTGCAGTTCGAGGGATATTATTCTTTACTTCTTTCTAACAATGACTATCCTCACAGTCAGCTGATGAACGTGCTGTTTATTTCACTGAAAAAGTGGACACAATTAAAAGAGAACTTCCATGTATACTCTCGTTCCCTTATCCAGACTGCCAACATCATCTATACCGTGTTCTCTTCTTTCCATGTGTTTCCAGAGAGAAGTTCTTTGTGTTTCAATTTAAAACCAATTTTTCATAGGTCATTTCTGTGTTACAAAATGGCATTGTTTATCCCATTTAAGACATCAACAACAACAAAAAAAGCTGGATGCTATATTATTCTTCTGCTATATTGTTCTCCCTTTCTGTTTCTTCACAGCAAAACTCCTCGGCAGCTTTGTTTATATCTGTTGTCTCCAATTGCTCCCCTCACACTTCATTGATCCTGATAGGACAGAAATTTTTCCAACATCATTCTGCTGAAACTATTTACAAATAGCAGTAGTAATTTCCATTTCAACAGATAATGACCCATTTTTGAGTTTCACATTACTTGACCCATGTAGAGGGCATGATAAATTAATAATTTAAGAAACCATTCTCCTCAAGAGAATGATTTGTCATATGTGGAGGCAATATCTTCTAGTTTTCTTCCTACCTCACTTAATCCTTATTCTCTTTAGAGAATAAGATGAGGTTTCTCCTCAGCATTTTTACTTCTAAATATCTGAGGCTTAGTGTTTGAGTTACTTCTCCTGGTCATCTTACCCAGTTTTGTGTGCTTAAATAGTATCTGTATGTGCAGATAAATCATTATGAGTCACATAATGGTTTTTCCCTTGAACTACAAATAGAAATTGTGTATTTTATAATTCCACTTGAATATCTAAGAGACATTTCAAATTTACATGTCCAAAATCAAATTTCTTATGTCCTCTACCAATGTACCCAATCTCAAGAAACAGATTTTCTTTCTGTTGCTCAAGCCAGAAAACTTTATGACTTCCATGGCTCCTTTTTCTCCAGTTTCCAATTCATTACCAAATTGTGTTAGATACCATCAGCATTAACCGAATTATTTTACACTGCCTGGTCTCTTGACTTTCTTTGCTTACCACCAAAACTAAATCCTACATATGGCAGCTAAGATAAAAATCATACATAACATTTGCATCTTCTCATCTTATTCAAGATCCATAAAATTAAGTACAGGGATTAGCCTGATCTGGCCTCCTCCTAAATTACAAATCTAATTTTGTGCAAATCTTCTTTTGCCGTTCTGTTTGAAGTTCACAAGTCTTATTGCCTTTTCTCAAAGGTGCCACATTCACTTTTGTTCAATTGATTTACACTTAAAATTTTTCTTTCCTGGAAATTTTTTCTTCTGGATAACTACGTGACATTCTCTCACCTTCTTGCCTTTGCTCAAGGTCACATTCTGATCATTTATCACTATCCACAACATGACACTGTCTCTGTCTTATTTTTCTTCCATATAATTATCATCTCACATATATTGTGCTCATTTATGTGCTATTTGTTCTTAATTACAATTTCAATTTTCATAAGGCCATAGCTTTGTGTCTGGTGTACCTGTGCTATGTGGTGAGATCCTGAATGGTACCAGATACATGGGAGATATTATAAAAAAAAATGAGGACTATTGACTCTAAGTCCCTGCTAACACAGTTCTGTAATTGGTGATCAGTTCCAAATGTTTATAGTAGACTTGTGCTTGTCATTTTGCTGTTTTTCCTTTAACATTCTAATTTATTTGATGTGGTTTGAATGGATGAGTCTGAGTTTTAATACAGCAAAGGAATTTTGTTGTATTTTGAATGAACAGAAGAATGAAATAAGTAAAAGAATAAGGAAGAAAAGAAAGAAAAAAAATAAAAAAAATGGCAAAAGACAGAAATTTCTCTTACTCTAAGATGAATAAACTTGGATTGTGAAAAACAGTCAATACAATCTGAAGTCAATGTGCAGCCTGATTAAGATTTTAGATGATGCCAAACTGAAGGTCAACTTACCCATGACAGAATAATCTTGTAAATATATAAGAATACAGGAGAAGATCCTTTACTGGGGGAAAACTACCCTGATAACAGATTTGTTACAAAGAAATTTATAATACTTTAAATAATTGAGTAATATCATAACTTTCATGTATGGTAGAAATGAGACAGATCTTTACTCACAACTCTAGTGAGGGCCTGGTCAGCTTGCTTGGAACAAGGCAGGAAAAAACAAACCCGAAGGGATCATAGAATAGCTCAAAGATATATACATTCTGTATTGACGATTAAAATAGGCAGGTGTTTTAAAAGGAAGCCCACTCTCTTCTCTGTCTCTTTTCTCTCTCTCTCTCTCTCTCTCTCTCTCTCTCTCTCTCTCTCTATATATATATATATATATATATATATATATATATATAAAATAGAAAGGTAAAGATAAAACACAGTTAGATACACTGTAGAGCCTCATAGATTTTCTTTTTATGTCCTTCTGCATTGTTCTGACTGAGCCATGAAGTGTGCAGATATTTGGTCACACATTATTCTGAGTGTCTGTGAGAGTGTTTCTCGACGAGAATGGCATTGAAACTGGTAGACTAAATAAAGAGCTTACCCTTTCTGATGTGGGTGGGCCTCCTCCAATCTGGTGAAGGCCTGTGTACACCATAAATCCTGAGTAAAACAGAACTGTAACTTCTCGAGTGCTTTTGAGCTGGGCCATCAGTGTTCCCTGCCTCCAACCTTGTACTGAAAGATCATCTCCTCCTAGAGCTTTAACTGGGAGGACTTCAGGTTAGTACCACGCACTTGGCTTTTCTGAGTCTCCAGATGGCTATATGTGGATCATGGACCTAGTCAGCTCCCATAACTACAGGAGCCCTTTATAATAAATCTCTGGCTCTGCTCTGTCTCTCTCTATCTCCCTCATCTCTATAAACATTGTTTGTTTTGCTTCTGTGGGGACCCTAATTAATACAACTAAATTATGTCATGTTCATTTCATTTCTATTTTGTCGTTTGGATTAAGATGACTAAATTGCTGAAACATTTTTAATCTGATACAAGTCATTCCTTGTAGATTTTAGATCATCATTTCTCTACCATTTTAAAGCTGCAATGATTTTCTTTTCCAGCCGCATCAATTTTTTCTGCTTCTTATATAACTAAAACTAACGAAACTCAAGGCATATTACAAAAAAAAGCTCTTCAGCGCTTCACATGCTGTTTCATATATCTGTGACTTCATACATGCTGTCGTCTTTTAGCAGAACTCCTTTTCTTCTCTTAAATGTCTAGCTAATCTTTCCTTAAGTATTCCCTCCCCTGGAAATTTTTCTGTTGCCTCATTCTCCTGTAGATATCCACTTTCAGTGCAATCTACCTGGGTCTTATACAGTCTCTGCCACATATATCATACAGTACTACAGTTACAGATAAACTTCTATGGTTTCAGCAGTAAAAAAAATATTAAGAGCTTTTTGAGAGGAGCAAGTACACTTTTTCAAAAGTTATTTTATTCCTAACTTCTATAATAGTGACAGTTACAAGTATGTGTTTAAAAAAATTATTACAAAATGACTACCAGTGACTATATGGCATGTGACGATTCAAATAATTGAGAATCATTCATTTCTAGGTGAATTTTTTTTCACTTTACACGTTTTCTAAAATGAATACATAATTTACTTAATTTACTTAATATTGAATGAACTCAATAACTTAAAATTTTCCCAACTGCATAGTAAAGGAAGACTCCTGCTTGAACTTTGTGGTATGTCACAAAGCAATCACTGCATACTTCACTGTGTCTGCATTGTGTAGTGTGCACGTTCTCTGAACAACATTTGGATTAGCAGATTTGCCCATGACTTCAGAAAGTAAAATTTTGACTGACAAAAACAAAGGAAAAGGTAATGAAAAGTCATAGTTATCAGTATACTGAACTACAAGTCATCTATTTTTTTGTTATTATACTGCCAAAAAGGGTAGCTTACAAAACCAACATAACAAATTTCTGATCAAGTGCTTATAAAATTAAAATAGTGGCAAAGAAATGAAATAATATTTAGATTATAGGTGAGATTCTGTGGGAAGACTTTTATCTAACAACAACAAAAAGACAGCCAATGTATAAATATTAACTAGAGCAAACAAAAACCTATCACATAATTCAATCAGCTTTAAGTGTAACTAACGTCTTCTAAAGGCATTTAAAAAATTTTTATATTATCTAACTTTCTTATAATTTTTAGACTGCACTATAATTTCATCTCTATAATCTCACTAATATTAATATCCATAAGGGGAGATTGTAACATTATTGGGTTGGTTTTTTAACACATAAATTATTTACATATTTTGGATCTGGAATGTTAAGGCTTCAAGCCCACAATATGTTAAGGCTTGAATCTTTGGAGAGATGATGGAAATCTATGAAAGAAAGAGCCCAGAGGGAGCTCTTCGGTCATTCAGGGTGTTCCCTTGAAGGCACTGACATGCTGGTCCCTTCCCCTCTTTGGCATGTCCCAGCCATGAGGCAAGCAGGTATGCTTAACAACATACTTCCTGCTATGATGTACTGCCTTGCTACAGGCCAAGAACGATGATGCAAACCAATTACGGACGGCAGGGTCCAGAACCATGAGCCCAAATAAGCCTATCCTCTCAATAAATTGATTATCTCAGTATTTTTTTCTCTACAGTAATATAGAGCTGACATGATTGTTAATACAGTTACTAAACATCACAAAAACATAGGTCAATCTATTAGTTTCCTGTTGCTACTGTAACAGAGTATCAAAAACTTAAAGTTTTAAAATAATACAAAGTCATTTTGGTTCTGGCAGTAAGGACTAAAAAAAAAAATCTTATGAGCTTAAAAATCAAAGCTATACTAGAAAGCAATGGTGATAAAAACGCCGTGGTACTGAGACAAAAACAGACATGTGGATCAATGAAATAGAATATAGGATGGAGAAACCTCCCCAGACATATTCAACTATTTGCTCCCTGACAGAAGTCCAAAAGCGTACTTCGGAGGAAAGATACCCCATTCAATAAGTTGTGTAGGGAAAACTCATCATCTTTTCATAGAAGATTGAAACTGAACCCTTATCTCTCACCATGTACCAAATTAAAATGGATCAAAGATCTAAACATTAAAACAGAAACATTAAAACTTCTGGAAGGAAAAAAACAAGCAAACAAACAAAACAAATAAAAACTTCTGGAAGGTAAAATACATAAAACACTTGAAGACTCAGGTGCAGGAAAGGATTTTCTGAACAGAACCTCAGTTATACAAGAAATAGCAGCAAGAATCAGCAAATGGGAATACATCAGACTGAAAAGCTTCTGTGCAGCAAAAGAATCAATTGGCAGAGTGAGGAGACAACCTACAGAATGGAAAAGAAAATTTGCCAGCTGCTCTTCCAACAGAGGACTCATATCTAGAACATACAAAGAACTCAAAAAAAAAAAACTTACACCATCTAAAATTAAAGACCCACTTAAACAATGGGATAGAGAAATGAACAGACACTTCACAGAGGAAGAAATACAATTTGTTAACAAATATATGAAAAAATGTTCGACATCTCTGGCCATTAGAGAAATGAAAATTAAAACAATGCTAACTTTCCATTTCACTCCAGAAAGAATGGCAGTCACTAGGAAATCAGACAATAACAAATGCTGGCGTGGATGTGACGAAAAAGGGACCCACCTGCATTGTCGGTGGGAATGCAAGCTAGTACAACAACTACGGCAATCAGTATGGAGAGTTCTCAAAGAACTGAAATTAGAAATTCCATACATCCCAGCTATTCCTCTGCTAGGTATCTTCCTCAGAGAAGTTATCATACTGCAATGATACATGAATACCAATATTTATAGCAGCACAATTTGTAATAGCTAAATCCTGGAAGCAGCCTGTATACCCATCAGCAGATGATTGGATAAACAAAATGTAGTATCTATGTATGACAGAATACTAGTCTGCTATAAGGAATGACAAATTTGAGGCATTTGTAGAAAACCAGATGCACCTGGGAAATATAACGCTGAGTGAAATAAATCAGGCAGACAAACTTAAATACCATGTGATGTCTCTCATTTGAGTGAGGTAAAGTACAAGCAAAGAAAACGAAAAAAAAAATCCAATTAGCTCTTTCTATTTTTTAAAGTCTTGCACCGTATTAGGGAATTTTGGTCAACAATAGAGTGCACATATAACGAAGGGCCCATAAGGTGATTATGGAGCTGAAAAATTTCTATTGTCTATAATCTGTTTGTGTTTCAAGCCAACTTTTGTTATAAAAGAACCAGAAGTTTAAAAGGAATTAAAAATTCCAAGGAAAAAAGTTACAAGAAAAGAGCCATTTAGTTCTTTAGAAAGAAAGATTTGTGTTATTATTGTTTGTTTACTTTTTGTAAGAATGTTTTTGGTTTATGTCTTGTGCTCTGAGTAACTACTTTGAATACAATGGCACATAGTGCATTAACTATTCTTATTCCCTTATTATTTGATTATAAAATATTGTTTTTTCATAAAATTAAAATTAATTTTTTTTATTTTACCGAGAACATGTATTGGTACATTGTATACATAATGGTCACATTCATCATGGTTATTTTGTACCTCTACATGATGTATCTTGGTTTCCATCCCTCCCTTCTGCTCCCCCTTTTGCTATTTACAGCAGGTTTATTTATATTTTTCCATTTTTTCCCTTTCCCCTTTCTTTCCTTTTTCCCTTCCTACTTTTCCCCCTTTTCCCTTTCTAGTTCTCCTCTCTTTTGAATATTATCTTCCTTTTATGTAATATCTATTACACCTCTTTGTCCTTATTTACACTTATGGTTTCTCATATCAGAGAAACAATTTGATGTGTACTCATGAATGTCTGATTTATTTCACTTAAGAGTATGTTCTCAAGGTACATCTGTTTACCTACAAATGTCTCTAGCTTATCCTTATCGTGGCAGAGTAGTACTCCATTGTGTAGAAAAACCACATCTTCTTTAGCCATTCATTATTCGTTGGACATTTAGGTTGTTTCCAAGACTTAGCTATTACAAATTGTATTGCTATGAACGTGGTTCTGCATAGATCAGTGTGGTATGATGATTTTAATTCTTCTGGGAGGATATGCAGTACAGGAATAGCTGGATTACAAACTGAAACCAAAAACTAGATACATATCTCTCACCATGTACTAAACTAAAATCAAAGTGAGTCAAAGATATAAACATTCAAATAGAAATACTAAATCTACTAGAGAATAGAATAGGAAGAACTCTCAAAGACATAATAGTAGGAAAAAAAATTTATAAAAATTAAAAAATTTACACAATTAAAGTGTCTGCAGAGCTGCCTTCCTTAAAGACACTATGGAAGACTTAATTTTTCTGGCTTTCCAGCTTTCAAGCCCACTAAGTCACCATTTTATGATCTGAGGATCCTTCATTTAGTCATATATACAAATTCCTTTTACCTGTCTGCAGTAACATATGCATCTGTTTTGCATGTAAAGTGAGAGCACATTTGGAAGTATATTACTCTGTCTGCCATATTCACTATATTTTTTTCTTATTCTATTCAGCCAAAAGAAGAGTCATAACTCAGCATAGTATACATCATCAAAAAGTGCATCTCAATTAAAAAAAATTCCTAAGAATTATTTTGATCAAAAATGGGTTCAGTCCCTTGAATACTGCAGCACTCACCCTAGAATCGTGTAGACAGAAGCTAAATAACAATTTGGTGTTTTGTTAATGCAGTATTCAGATAGATTGCTTTCTGTTTTCTTATAGCTGTAAAGGCCATTTCATTTTAACTTTTGCAATATAAAGGCAATAGAAACACAATACCATTTACCATTTTTCAATTAAGTTTGCAAAAGTTAAAGAAAAAGAAGGATGTAAAATAAGCTTACAAATTCCATAATGCCTGATACTGCATTTATTTTTCTGTGCGTGTCAGTATATAGATACAATAGAATTGCACTGATTTTATCAATGATATTAATTCTTATTTTAAGCAAGTAAAAGAATTCCTTGTTTTTTTTCATTTTAACACTTTGAGAGGCTATGACCAGAAGGAAGGAGAATGAAAGAATATTGAACTACATTTCGAAAGATCAATGTACCCCATTTTAGGATGACCTACCATAAAATAAAAGAGCATTTGATGGCTCAACACATTCATTCTGTGCCTGATAAAATGGAAACCAGAAAACTTTAGTGAGTGGCCCAAGGCCATACCCCTAGATATTTGCAGAGCTGATTTCTAGCCTGAGTTTTTCCAACTCCTAATTTAGTACTGTGTCCTCACACAGTGAGCTTTCCAATTTCCTGCTTTGTGTAGGGTAGCATCTGATTTGGTGTGATTTCTGTCTTTCATTATCTTCATTTTATATGCTAAATTAATATTACTTAGGTGCGTCTCTTGAGAGAGAATAAAAAGTGTTTTTTTCCAATATGATTATGTATAAATGGACAAAATGCGATTGAGTTTCTATGCTTCTTTCTCTGCAAATTAACATGCAAATAAGGAAAGGAAAAAGAGCTTAAAGTTTTCTTGGTTTTTCTTCTGTTTCTTTGTGGTGAGAAATATCACTTAAAATATGAAGACTTTTTTTTCCCGCAAGTGAATGCTGACAGTCATAGAGAGAAGAATGACCAGGTCTCAGATTAATTAAAACAATCATATTTAGTCTCTCTCGGTCTATGTCTGTCTCTCTGTCTTTCTGTCTCTCTGTCTCTCCGTCTCTCTCTCTCTCTCGCTCTCTCAGTGCCTGTGTCTGTGTGGTGTTGGTAGAAGGCAATAAATTTTATTGAAATGCTTAAATATCTATTGTCAAAAATATAAATACATCATCTTTAGGAGTTTCAAGTCATTCCTGCTGATTAAATAAACACCTCTCCTCAACTACTCTTTTTCTTTTTAACAATATTTGATTGTGTTTACCTTCATGTCACACATAAGCTAATTCATAATTTTATCATTTCTTAAAGTTGTATATTTTCAGAAAATAATTTAGACTTGGAGTCTTTCTTTGCTTTAAAAGACTAGGAAGTCATAATGCTTCGCCATCAAAGGGATGTTGAATTGTTGATTCATTCCATTCACTCAATTCCTTATCCTCAAATATCTTCTCCCCAGTTTTGAATCCTTGTATAACCATGGCTGCATCTTTGACATGAGCTTTATAACTTTGTGTAAGTTTATCCCTGCATATTCTTCTAGTGCTTTAAGGTAGATGACAATCAAACTAGGGTCATTTTATTCTACCTTTGCCTCACATTTAATTTATGAAGAGTAGAATATATCTGTATACTGAATAAATAATATAATACAATGTCTGTAGTGCATTTTGAGGCAGATAATATTTCTGTTTATTTAGAACTACAGCGATATGCACTAAGTTTTAGTATACCACTAAACATATCAGGTGTAAAAATACTCACCATCAGTACAGATTACCAGTAAACAATTTCCTCCACAGCCATAGACACAGGGCATTCCCAGAAGTGATGGTATCTTTCCTAAGGCTCTATGGCACCAGTGACATTTGGTGTTAGTGAACCAACATTTCTGACACTCATTCTCTATTTGAAGAAATCCTGCCATCTGAAAGTGGTCCCTCTAATAATGCTATTTCAATCATTATGGGATAACGTTTCCTAATCACCTTCAACTTTAGTAGGACAAATTAAGAGGGTTGTCTACTCAGTTGATGCCTTCCCTTTGAGTTTATCTAAAGATGTGTTTGTTTGTGGTGTTTAAACAGTTTTATTACTGACACTTATTTTTAGAGAATTGTAATCTATGAAGGTAAATATTAAGCTTTAAATTTCTGATAACATTTAGAAGTTATAATTTAGGTACATCTAAATCTGTTATATCTTTGTTTTTAAGCATTAACATTTATTTCTATGGTGGTTTTATGCTTACATAGTAATGGAGAAATATGGAGGCAATATTTTTTCCTATGGCACTGCTATAAGGATATAGAGTAAGAGAATAATTTAAATAGAATACTGTATTTTAGGTTCTTAAGGAAATAATTCTGTCCTTAAACAGAGATGAAAACACACAATAATATGCTTATGTACCAAATTAAGCCTAAGGCATTACAAAAATAAAGGAGGGAAAAGTAGTATATAAATGTTTATAACATGTTCACATTTCCAACCCATGTGGCATAATAGACAGATTCTAATAGCAGGATCTATTAATAAAGTAAGAAGAGGCTACATTAACCTTGCCGCTGTGTCTCATGAAAGGCGACAAGTATTTCACAGGAGTATTCAGGTTGTGTCATCCCAGAGAGATACTAGAAGTCCAAAATAGCACTAAGGATGAGAAGGTGAGGCAGAAAATTAATTACCAAATTGAAAGAGACATCATTTTTCAGCATTAGTCACAATAAATTACCTGATGTAAAAGTTCTAAGCCCTTGAAACTGAGATTTTTGTTATCATTCTTACTTCCCTGCCTCTACTATCTCGTCTGATGGAAGAATGGATTAAAAACAGAAATTATATGCATATTTCTCTTAACCCAGGATTTAAGTTTTTTAGGTGCTCCTTGACCTATTTGTTTTTTTGTTTTTTCATTCAACACATAATTATTTAATATCTTATTCAAAATCCTTAATAAAACACTGTGTTACTGCTGAATTGGAAAGGACGAGATAATGAACAAGATGCAGCTTATCCTAAGAATTTAGTAGGAAAGACATGATACAATAAGTAACTTAAAATTTAAGAAGGAATATACATTAACAAAAAAAACCATGGTTCTTTTCTTAGTTAAGTTCTTAGTTTGACAGGAGTAACTCATCCCAGAGGACAGAGAGTGTCAGGGAAGGTATTATAGAATAAGAGATATTTGAGTTGCTTCTTAAAATATAGGTAAGATTTTAACATATGGACCAAAAGGAAAGAGCTTTCCAGGGAGAGATAAAACCTTGAATGCAACAGCATCTGTGATCGTCCTTCTAAAGTTATTTTTATTTTTCCACAGGTTCGATATGAGAATAACAGAAGGCATAGTTCTGTGATGCAGTCTTTATAATACCTCATTTTTAAAGCAAAAGAAATGCAAGAATTCTTAGGAAACTTTTAAAAATTATTTTAACAACATTTTTGATATCATATTAACGTCATTAAAATTACACGGCAATGCAGATAGGGTAAATCTTACAGATAGAATATCCTTGTATCTTAGATTTCCTCAAATAATTTACAATCTCTTACAGTAACAGGAATAAATTAAACCCTACTACAGTATATTATGCCAAGTATTGTTTATTCAATACAATATTTTAAAAGTACTAATTGTTCATGAGTAGGGTCTATCTGAGATATCATATAATTATTTTCATAAAATTTTTACCTTTTATCTTCATAAGTTAAATCAAACTCAGGCAAATTTGATACTGGATGAGCAGTATAAGCATAAATGTTAATATAATGTCTCATTGAGGGTCAAAACTGTGAACTAGAGAGTTCTAGAACTCTATTCAGGAGAGTAAGAAGATAAGTATAAGGACAGGGACAGCAAACAATAAAAACAAACAAACAAATGATAACAAAAAAGTACATGGCTAAATGTGGTTCTTTCTCCGTGAGGCCCTTTCTTGAATATTTTGAAATTAACTTGTGAAAATCTTTTTCTTTACCTTTTCTTCTTTAAAATTATATTTGAATCTTCATGAGGATTTAAATTACTTTATCTTTCATATACTTTGGAGAGAAACACACAAACACACACATGCACACGCACACACACACACAGACCCACAATTTGAAAGCTGAGCAAGAATTAGGTTTTATCTCTTGGTCGACTTCTTGTTTAAATATATCCATCCCCTTTCCAAAAGACTTATAAGAGTTACCTTTTTGGATACAAGTATGAGCCTGTTTTAAGGAAATAAGTTTAGATTGGAATTTTGACTAAAAGTATGGCCTGGTTCTGAGGAGTTATGCTGATAAGTTTAAATTGCTTTTGCTTTTTTGAAAGCTACGAAGATGAAACAGCAAGACCTAAATAGCATGAATGGCATTGGTCATTATTTTGAGTTCCTGATACATGGTACATAAAGACTTTACATTTGGTTATAGTTTGACTATGATTAAAAATAGTCAAAATATATTTCCTATATATTAGTATTATCAATAATTCTATAAATTTCATTGCTATTATAATAATCCACAATTATGGAAACCGAGTTTCAGGCAGTTTAACTCACTGCTGAAAAGTTGTACTGACAGGACTTGAAAATGACAGTTCTTACCATTTCAAGCCTAGTTTCTGTTTTTGTACTATTTTCTATGTATTTTGGGTACTGAGGATCAAACTCAGGGCCTTGCACTTACTAGGCAAGCCCTCGACCAGTGAGCTAAATACCCAACACCCGTTTTTGTATTATTTTGGTAATACAATTTTTAAGATTACATGTAAAAATTTTTCAAGAAAGTGTTAACTTCATAAAAACTACTTCAAGCTTTTAAAATTACAAGTGGCATAGACTAAAGGTCATCTTTTCCACCTCATATTTTACATTTAAGTCAAGATAATGAATGTTTAATATGAGAGAGAGAGAGAGAGAGAGAGAGAGAGAGAGAGAGAGAGAGAGAGAGAGAATATCTTGCTATGTCATTCACACTGGCCTCAAACTCACTATATAACCCAGCCTGGCCTCAACTCCATGGCGATCCTTCTGCCTCAGCCTCCTAAATGCTGGAATTACAGGCATGTGCCACTATGTCCAGGCTTAAATATCTTTTATATTACCTTTTTTTAATGCCACTAGGAAATAATTTTATTCACATATGTACAAGTGCACAAATAATCCCAATGATTCACAGTAATCTTACCTCATCTGCCAAGATAACAGTTTGGATTGGTGTCTCTCCTACTGTCAATTAAATGTTGTTTGCTTTGTTTTTAAGTAAAACTATGGTTAATTAATACTTATTCAGATATCACATCTTATTTTCTAGGGTGTAGCTTTATCCGGTTCTACTTTTCTTTGTACATTTTCTCAGTATAAAAACTCAAGAATTTTTAATAGTTACCAATCTAATATAATCTTTAGAAATGTTATTATTTTGGAAGAGTGAAGAGCAGAAACGTGCCACCCTTTACGAGTAGCCCTTCAAATCGCTCTCACATTTCTTTAGCACACCCAGCACATCCTTTTATGTGGGAAGTACATTTTCACTTAATTTTTGGTAGAGATCTTTTCATCCAATGGCAGATTGATGACTGAAGTAGGAAACATCAGCTTTCAGTACTACTGAATTGATAGATTATCTTCTCAGGGAGGACAATTTGATAGGTGAATGGATAGAATCCTCCTATCTGGACTGTGTATGTTCATATGGGAGAGGAGGGCGGCATAGCAAGAAGTTGGAAAATGAAGGCTCTGAATGCCAAACACAGAAGTTTAAAGCTTCATGATACAATCTCAGCGGTCCACCCTTTGTGCTCTTGAGGTTTATGATCTTACTAAGTACTAACGAAATATTTGTTACTTTCAATAAATAATCAAATATTACTAAGCAGTCATTCTAGAATTTAATAAAGGTTTGAGAATGTTAGGTACCTCATTTTACAGGTAAAGGCCCTCAAATCATGGATCCCTGACATCCTATAAAAATATGTATCATCAATAGTGAAGTAGAGACTGAAAATGAAGGACCTGAATGTTGTATCTTTTGTCAAGAGACACTGGTGTTCACAATGGTCAGTTGTGGAGATCCGAGGAGTATAAATCTTAGAAGGAAAGTGAGGAGACCGGCACCACTTTAACATTTTTGACTTGCCTAGAGAAAATATGAGAAGGGTATTTTATGTACTTTTAAAAGTTTAACTCAGTTAAGGAAGGTGAGATAAAATGAGAACAGGAGGCCGTTTGCTCTGTGAAAACACAAATGAGCTGCCTTGAACGCTTCAGTTTTTACCACATCTGGGCTTACTGGTGCAGGATCACAGGTCCTTGCTAAATGCATTGATCCACATTTTCTGTTCTAATTTGGGTTGATCGTCATGTAAAGCATGTCTGCAGCATACAGGAGATCTAGAGAAGATAAATTTCAAAAGGGCTTTTTAAAGCAAAATGGTAGTAGTCTCAGTTTATCTCTGGTTGTTTTTGCTTCTCAATTTCATTTATCAATTGCAAAGAAAAGAACTTTAACAAGATTTTTGTACAAAGCTACATCTAGCAACTTAAGACTTTTATTAAGTCTTTAATAATACCAAACTATGAAGACACTTAGGGTCTATTACATCATGAAACATTAAACAGTCCAATTTTTGAAATTCTCTTAATTCTAATCATGTTTCTATGCCTTTATAACAATTTTCTTATTTAAGCCAAGAGTTCTAATTGGCTAAGTTGTTTTTAATAAAAAAATAGTTTGACGTTTGATATTATTGCTGAATCATTGCTATAGTTTTTATCTGTAATGTGAACAAGTGTCATGGTGACAAGTTTAATGTGCTTCTAGGAGAAGAGATAGTGAGTGCTTCTTCCTCAATCTAAACACGATTTCCCTGTTAGGTCATTTTGCAATGTATTTATCACAAAACTATGACTGCTTTAAAGTCCAGTAGTTACTCTAATAGTCAGATATGCCCTGTCACCTCTTTTAGGGTACTCCTCAAGTGTCTGGCTTCCGCGTACTTGTTCTGCTTGGAACCTGCACAGCCGCACTTAAATCCTGTTATACATCCTGTTAGTTCGAAGCTGTAGAGAAGAGAAAGTCACGGTTCTGATTCATGGGCATTTCTGTTTTGTTATAATGTTCAAATAATGGTCTGCTGAAATCTTCTTGTAAAAGAAAAAGCAGTCCACTCTCCTACTATCAAGGTCATTACCGAATTCAGCGTCTTCAGTTTAAAAGCACAGAGGTGCCATCTAGCAGCCATCTCCAGGAAGTTCCTGCCCAGAAATTGTCCTTTTCTATGAAACTGAGCAATAAGTGAATGACTACGAGCTTTCAGTTGTTTTAAATTTTACTTATTGAATGGTGATTTGGCATATTGTCTATAATTCAGACACTCCATTACAAATGAAATTAATTGACATCTCTCAAAATAGGCAAAATGATATACTCATCAGTTTTTTTTTAAAGAACTGGAAAATTGTTAATTAGACTTTAATTAAGAAAACATGATTCAAGTAATTTTCCTGAGAGAAAAATCAATAACATGCCTATATAAAAATACAAATAATTAATTAGCAGTGAATTACCTTTCTTTCTTGGAAAAATACTAATCTTGCCAATTTTTAACATGTTAAATGAGAGAACAGAAGTAAGTGAATGCTGAAGAAAAGTTCATTCTATAAACCTAGATGCTTGGATTTTTTAAAGGAAAAAATTGATTTTCAAATAACTTACCATCAGATAGTGATATCTAAGCACTTATAAAATGTCATGTAAGATCTGTAAACTTCTATCATAGAAAAGAAAAAAAATTATAAATGTAAACATTAGATGGTCTTCTATATAATCAAACTAGTGCTGTTCTTAGTTACCCATTTTACTTTTAGCAAACTAAATATAATATGCACTCTGTAATATTTAGAATTTCAATATTTGATATCTGTGGAATTCTGTACCTTAAAAATACTCTATTCAGTTTTAAGAGCTCTCCTATTTTTCCTATTTGTTTGCACTCATGTGTGATTATACTTACATTTACAATAAAGTGCAAAATGGGATAATACTTAAAATTTATTTTTGAAATTTGACGATGGCTTATAATAGCCCTAACATATTAGTATATAAAAAAGCAGGTGTTTAGAATTTATGGTCGTTAACTGTCATCACTTAAATTACTACTAGGAACAAGTGTAATAATAAAAAGAACTGAGAAAATGTGTAATTTATTACCTAATTGACAATTATTTTGAGAAAACAATGGTGTGTCATTTATACTTTTGGGGTGGACGTGCAATACTGTTTGTGACCAAAAATTGATGTATAAAACTACAAAAGAAGCCACCATTCATCCTTTTTAAAGCAATATTTTGTCTACAAATTTAAAAACACTTGACATTAAAATTACTTGTTATCAAACTTTTAACGTTCTGTATAATGTCAAATGTAATATAGAATGAAATATCACCTTTCGTTCTTTGCTTACTGTACTGAAGTATCTAGGGGCTAAGAAAGACAGTTTGAAAAGTTAATGTATTCTTTTCCTTCCCTCGATTTCTCCTTTCAATTGTACCAAATATTCACAGTTCAGTTGGGTCAAATTACCAAGTTTGATACCACTGAATATGCACAAATAAACTATTCAAGACTAGAAAAGGTCATAGTAACCAAAAATGGGCTGCTTTTGGGGGAATTAATCTTCTTATTTAACAAAAGATTATACGTGTGTGTATGTGTGTGTGTGTGTGAAAGAAAGATGCTTGATAGTCCAGCAATAAAAATATTTATGTATTGAAGATACCAGACAAATCATACAGGCAATTGTTAATGAGGATCTAAATTCTGAGCTTTTAAAACTAATAAAACTTAAAGAGACATTTTTCTACATTAACTCATTAATTTTGCCTCTTAGAAATATTTTACCAAGAATTTTCCAAATCAGATATATAATGAAATGTGTTCAGAAGTTTTCATGAATGTCATGTGAGAGTGACGGTGACTTATGTCACTACAGGTGCAGAGGCAGAAAGAAAAGAAGACTTGAAAATTTAAAGCAAAGCCAATAGATTTACGCAGGTGTCAACTGTTTAAAACTATCCCTTAGTATATAAACTATGCCATTAAGATCGTGAAAATTATATTCACCGGCTATGTGAAGCTAACTCAGTAAAATGTCAGTGTAAGCAGAGCTTTAAAATAAAATATTTTAATTTTCATCAGATCTCTTGTAAAGATGAAAAGTATAGATAAATAATAACGAGTATATACGACACAATTTTAAGTGCTCACTATATACTGTTAGGCCTAGAAATATCACGACCCCAGTATTAGATTATGTTAGTTACATCTTACTTTTATTCAATTATGAAAGAAATTTAATTTCTCTACACTACACAGATGATGTAAACCTTTAAAAATAACTTTACAATAGTACAAAACACAGCTTAAAATGTTTCTTTAATAAAATGACACCACTTTTCCAAGTGCCAGATTGCTGTTGACCAGTTAAATTAGCAAAATAATAAATAAATTGTATCTCTTACTTCTTACCTAATGCTTCATCCCTTACTCTAGATAATTATGATTTTCCTAGAATGCCGAAGCTCCAAAATTAACCGCAATTCACCACCAAGACTTTTCTCATACATCACCGAAAACATTTTCCCATATTTTCCTGCCTTTTTATCGGAGGAGCTTAGTTTTCCCTTTGCCAGTACTCGATGATGCTCAGAGTTCAAAGCTATGAGGCAACTTATTTTTCCTATCACCCTCCTTAGCTGGACAGGGCTCTTCCTGTTTCTTAACGCTGATGATTAGAACTTCCTCAGGCTCCCTACTTTCCGTAATGAAAGGAAAGAAACAAACACAAGCCCCTTTCAGCAACGCCTCTCAGCCATGGCAGAGTCCAGCTCTGCTGCTCTGCCGTGTGTGTTACAAGCAGCATCTCAAATGTTTTGAACACAAACCGCAGCACGTCTGCGTTGGGAGTATTATTGACCAGAATCATCTGGAAAACGCTTCCCGGCTTTCAACAAAGAAACGGCTCACCGTCTCCTAATGCATGTTTATAGATTGCATTGTTTCAACTGCAAACTCCTTTGCATCGCCCGTCCCACTTCAGAAGAGAGCATTAAGCAGTTTGACACAGAAAAAGCTAAATTCCCCCAGAGCCGCATTGCCCGCTGCCCATACACATTATATTGCTCGCCCTCCCTCCCCCCGCACCAGGACTCTACCGCGAAGAGCGGGTCCTCTGGTAGTTCACCTCGTTAGCTTCCAAGCAGTGGGGATGCACCAGGCACCACAAGGTAGCTCAAAGAGCCGCCTCCCGAGCCGTTTTTTGGCATATTTATCTGCATTTTAGTCTATTTGTTACATATTGCATATGATTTCAAACAAGAGTCAAAATATTGTCCATACCTTGGAAGGGTCTAATCCAGCCAGCAAAGACAGCAGCAGGAGATTGAGAAGGTTGGACGTCGCCTGCATTCTGATCTGGGTTTTTGTCCCCTCTGTACTCTCTTTTATGTAGCCACTCTTCTCTCACTGCAGAGACCTTTCCTCGTCAGTTGCACTTTCTGCCTGCCAGTCAGAGCAGAGTGGAGGCACAGGCGGTGGCGGCGGCAGTAGCAGTAACAGCAGCAGAGACAGGCGCCCTGGGGGGCGATCATTCCGCAGGCATTCCCGGAGCCGGCAGTCCGGGAGCCCCGGAGGGTGGGTTGGGCTGCGGTGGGCGCTGGCCGCGGTGCTGAAGCTCCTTAAGCCCGCCTGCACAGTCTACCCTCTACCCTGCCGGAGATAGCCAGCTCACCTCAAAAGTTTTGACCCAAGAAAAAGAAAAAAAGCGGTAACTGCTGCTGAGAGAGGTGTGGAGACCTGGACAACGGATATGACATCACTGTAGCTTCTGGGGGCTTTGGGGGGATATTCTGATGGGAAATTTGTTAACCAAACAAGGATTGACTCTTGCGCTCCAGTTCAGCATTTGCTGGCAACTTGAGCTGCGGAGAAAGTAGTAGAGTCAGCTAGATCCAGGATTATGAAACAAATAGTGTACTGGAACCTTCTGCTGTCATTGACAGAGGACTTGATGTTCTATTCAGTGCGTGAAACAAAGTTTACGGTGCAGACTGCAGGGACGTATTTCTTATCCAAAGCACACTTTTTTTTAAAAACTAGTGTGGAAGGGTATGACCATTTATACATCAATCATTTGTGAATACTTTATTAAAATAAAAGTTTTTTTTTTTGTTTCGATATTGTGTATTTACCTACTGAAGGCTTTTGTCCAGGGGAAAACAGTATGTAGGGAAAACAAAACAAAACTAAACTAAATAAGCTTTATTTATTTTCTTTTCTCCTTTAGTATAAATGATTTATTCTATCAGTGCCCCCCTCCAACTGAAAAATATCCCCCTCGTACAGACATCAATACGCAGAAATATAGTTTCCCTTTTTACTCTGACTTGTGCTTATGCCTGAGGAGAAATTCAGTGATGGATGCACAGCTGGTTGGGAAAGGTGCTTGTCTCCAAGATTCTAAATACTTTTGTTTTCTAGAACTGAAGAAAAAAAGGCAGAATAACTGCCTCTCAAGAGCAAAGAAATGCTAAATGGCAAACCAAATCTTTCACTCCATCTGCACCATTTAACTGTACTTGAACAATTTAATTTCTTTCATGTCTAAAATGTAAGTATTCTCAATAGGGTAAGAAGTTGGAGAAGAGTGGGAAACCATCCGGAAGCACCACTCTGACGCAATTATACCTTTCAGAGTTCGAGCTTCTGTTGTTTTTCTAAAATGATGCGAACCAGAGATAGGGAAATTACTTTTTTTACATTCAGTAACAAAAATAGAAATTATTTGGATATCAGACACATAATGTATAAAATTTCCACCAACCCATCACTGAAAATACTACATTTTAAAAGATATCACAATTAGGACCCACGTATTTTTCAAAGTTATAATTCCCAAGAATTTATAGTATCTTGCATCCATTTTCATCCTAATATTATAAATATGTATGTATTAATGTAGGATAACTTGGGTCTTTTTTTTTAATTATAAAACATAGTGGACATTAAATAAATTAAATCTGAAATTCTTTTCAAAGGAATAAATTATACATAGTAAAGAGATTGCAGAATAGTAGGGAAAAGGAAGAATTATTTAAGGTCTATTAGTACAGTGATAGCCCTAGCAATCATAACCCATTTAATAATTCTCATTATTTTCCAGCAAAAATGGAAATGTTTTCTTTTGAAGTGAGGTAAAGCCACAGACTTGTGGCTGACATGCTTGGGAATAACTTCTCTTTTGATATCTGCTTCTTAATGTTTCTTTTTCTTTCTTTATACCTGGGATAAAAATCTCCTTATTTTTCAATGATTCATAATAATAATTGTTAAAAAATTCATTCTGCACCCATTTCAAAATCTCACACATGACTGCACAGTTAAAAAAATGAACTTACAGAATTGTAGCTGAGTGAAGTAAGGGTGCATCTCCTACTCTATAAACACAATTTTTATCATTTGTATTTCCACATGCTTTCTCTTCCCTAGTTATCTTCTACTTTTCTTATTTATACTCCTCAATTATCAGGCACTGGAACACACTTGTTTGAATACAGGAAGTTGCATTTGGTATGTGTATACAAAAGTAATATGAAAGTATAATCATATCGATATTATTTCGTCAAGTTCAACAGATATTCTTATAATAACAACAATGTCTTTTTCTTGGCATAAAATATTTTTATTTCATAAATGGCTCACAATAGTAGAATAAGACTTCTATATGAAAACATTTTCCCTTAAACTCTCCATTTTTCTATATTTGGTGGCATTGGAATGTCATTTATAACAAGGAATTCATAAGAAGATAAGTTCTGTGAAATCTTGCCAGAAAAATGTGATAGAAGAGAATGATAATAGTTAGAGATATAAAGTACACAGTGTATGGTAATTATGTTACAAATGAAAACAGATGATTTTAGCATACTTGCAACATACTTGTCATAAGAGAAGTTTAGTCACTTGTAGAGAAAGATCAAATTCAGTAATAAATCAAAGCTTTATTAAACATGCCACTGAAAAAAATCTAAGCAACACAGATTCACCAGTACTGTTATTGTTTCTTCTTTCTTTAAAAGTAAGACAATAAAATTGCTGAGTTTCTTTTCAATATGGGACAATTTCCGACTATTCCATTTAGGTACCATTTGTTTTGTAACAAAGCCTTCTCATATTTTCATGCAGTTAATTTGATGATATCCTAGGCCACATTGTACGGTATATGTGTGCATGACAATCTAAAGATCATCTCTTCATACAAGGTAGAAAATCTATGAAGTTTTTGCTATCTTGTGTCTTGTATTATATACTCAAAATAGTTCTGTACTTATAGGAAAGAAATGTATCTACATTTGTTTTTCCTGTCATTGAAAATGGGTGAATTTAGCTCACTTAAATCAAGTTATAAAATGTCATCTACACCACAGATTTAGAAACTTTACAATATTCCAACAGAAGCATGAGAAAATATTTAATATTTTATGTCTAATCGAAGTTGCCCTTTTATACCTAGTTTAGGCACAAAATTGCCCCGAATTTTATATAACATTATAAAATTTTAACCTGTGCTATCTTGTATGATATTCTGTATACATATAATATCTAAACAAATAATATAATTGTTACAAAATCATCTCCAATATTAGAGATGTTCTTAATTATATGCTGGATAATGTTAACTATTTCAGGTTTTAGACTTCTTTTGATAAGAGATTGTGTGATATACTTCTTTCATGTATTTCATAATGCCTCAGCACTTTGGAGGTATTCTGTTTTGTTTAAAATGTTACTATTATGGTTGAATCTATCACCTAACATTAAGAGACTTTGTTATTTTTAAAGACAAATAAGACTTACACAGCAGGCCATAGAACCCCTAGGCATGTTTTTCACCTCTCATTATGTAGGTAGAAGTTGTTGATTCATTTCCTAATGCTCTTGACCTGTCAGAACACTTTGACTTTGCCCTCTGCTCTTTCTTGGTTGTAACTTTTTCCTTTACTAGCTTATAAACCATTACCACCTAGATTGCCTACCTCTCCTAACTACTTTACCTATATTAGCAGCATGATTACTTTTTATTTGTTTGCTACTGGTTTACTATGCTATTTATTTTGTGTTTGTCTCCTTTATTAGAATGTATTCTATGAAAGGTCTTCATTTGGTGTTCTGATCTAATTCAAGCATCTAGAACGATGCCTGGAAACTGGCAGCTATTTAACAGTCATGATTTAGTGAATAAATGAGTGAATTTCCCACCCTTAATTACTTGATGGGTGGTATTTACAAACCCAAGTTTTGTTAGATGTAACTACTTCGTTTTGTATAGGAATCTTAAACACAGAATTTCAAGACATGATCTTTGTAAATTCAAAAGATTTTGTGATGTGATTGTTTTCTCTTTGCAGATGAAGAAGCATGAAAGTCACACTTGATTTCTTCTTCATCTTTGTCCCTGTATTCAAGACATCAACATACTGTTAATATTGCAGAGTATCCCTAAATGTATTTCACATCTCCATGTATACCTGGGTCAAGAACTCATACTATCTTAATTGAATTATCTCAATGGTTTCTTTCCCTTGCTTTACCAACAGGTTTTCTTTTCCTTCTACTTTCAATCTTAATTTATAGGTGATAGATTCAGAGATTAATTGGCAATGTTGCCTCAGATAAAAAGTCCTTGAGTAGCTCCTTATAGTGTACATTATGGGTTTGACTTCTTAAAATGACTGGTACAGGATTATGCCTGATATGATCCCTTTATACTAACCCGGGCTCATTTCTCACCATTGTCTCCTATTAATCTGAATCCAGAAAAAAATTTACTACTTGCATCCCTTAAGACTGCTGTACTATAACAGTGATAATTTTTCTTTTTCCTTAATAATTCCCATTCTTCTTCTAAATTTCACTTTAAATACCATCTCATCCAGAAACCCTTTATTGATTTCCTAATATGGTCTCTCATACTATCCCTTCTCAATGCGTTTTATAATGTCTTGTGTATATTTTCATCATTATATTTGCTACACTTGTTTATCAGAACATACCTGAATATCTTTCTTTTTCACTGTTTATAAACTTCTTGAAAATATATAGGTCACCTATTGCTGCAAAACTAACTCTTCAAAATTCAGTAACAAAATAATAGTATGTCATTAACTCTCATGATTTAGTTACAATTCTCCCTCAAGTTCTTTATGCAATTGCAGTCCATTGGAGACCAGATATTTTGGAGTTAAACTTGGCTGGATATCCAAGCTGGGCCACTCACATGGCTATATTTGATGATGGCTCTGCGCTAGGAGCTCAGGTGGAGCTCTTAATGGGATAACCTCCTTTCTATGTGGCTGGGCTTTCTACAATATAGCAGGTAGGTTCTGAGGGAATACCCTGCAAGCTAGTTTTCTAAAAGACTGGGCAGAAACTGCAAAAATTCTTATGACTTCTACTCAGAAGTCCCAGGATTCATATCTGTTACATTCTCTGTTGAAGCAAGTAACCAAAACCAGTGAGAATTAAGGGGAAGAAAATTAGGTTCCATTTCTCAGCCTAAAGCATACAATGTGTGTACAGAGAAAGAAAAGATTGATGATACCTGTTTTCGGAATTGTATAACAAGGGATTATTTTGCACACTCATTTTAAAATCCACATAATACCCCTGCCAAATACTAATTTATAAGTTGGATTTTGAAAGTGGATTTTGAATTGCAGATAATTTGGCAGGGGTAAGGTAAACAATTTATGGAATAAAGAATTTCATGTTTATAAACACAAATATTATAAAAGACTTGTATTTCTAGCAATGTACACCTAGGTATTTGGAACTTAATCCATCACTGATAATGACTAGAAAAATCAGAAAAAAATACAAATGCCGAAGGCACTGGCGCCCTATTGCTTTATTATTGCACTAGTGATACGGAAGAAACGAAATATGGAACTAAGGGCAGTCAACGGTCAGACTTTTGTAACCATTTTTTTTTTTTTTTTCCATTTTGAGCATCTACTGTCTTCGTAAGAGTCTACCTAGAGCAGGAGGTTTTTATCAGAGGGTCTGGCAGCTACATAGGGATAGGGAAACACAAACTGGGATTCCATTTTCTAAGGTCTGTGTAGGAACATTACAATCTCAGACCCCCATCCTACTCTGGGTTGCGATGTTGACATAGAATGGTCTTCAGAGAGACTTTCACGGCCAGTTTCTGATCATCTTCACTCCTTACAGTGTATTAAGACTGTCTGGGATTACGGCTGACCCCTGGACCTCTAACAAATGTGACAGTTTTGATTCTCAGGCTAAACCCTGATATTTCCTTCTTTCTGCGTTCATTTTAAGAATTAGATGGCAGTGGATAATGATAAGATAAATAAGATTTCACTACTGGGAGCAAAGTAATATGTCAATAAAAGTGACGAAGTCATAAAACTGTTTTGTGGGATTATTTTCTTTTAGAGACATGAGGCAAAGTGTTAGTTTTAATCACATTGAATTTAAGTTAATGGAAGAATGTAGAGTCAGGGTGATCTACATTTTAATTCAAATTATAATTTTTGTTGGAAAAATGTAGATTATATATGTCTAGGAACAAATTCTTCACTCCTGGACAGGGAGCAGTCAGTTCTTACAGCAAAATTATCCTACCTTCAGGTTTTAGTTTACTATTTATTTTCTTTAAAATCTAGCCTGAGCATGTGGTGCATCCATATAATTCCAGCTACTCCGGAGGCTCGAGAGAAACATGAAGATCACAAGCTCAGTATCAGCCAGGGCAACTTAGCGAGATGAGACCCTGTCTCATAAACAAAAACAAACAAACAAGGGCTGGAGATGCAGCTTAGGGATAAACTCCCTTGGGTTCAGTTCTCCATCTCACAACAATCAGTCAGTCAATCAAATCTAGATAGCTGTTTTTATTGGCAGCAGAAGCATTTAATTTTACTATGCACTCTGATAACTCAATGAAATTAAAATATATTAAAATATATTCAATCTAATTAGTAATGGATAAAATTAAAATAAAAATGAGACACATGACTGAGAGTGGTACCGTAGTAGAGTGCTTGCCTAGCATGCACTAGGCCCTGGGTTCAAATCTCAGTATCATGGAAAAAGAGAGCGATGGAGAGAGAGAGAGAGAGAGAGAGAGTGAGAGATCTAAAAGTATTAACTGATGACTCTGATGTGGGAAAATGTGGTAGTGCTCAAGTATTGCTAACGGAAGTGGAATGTGGAGTATCGATTGGGAAAATAATTAAAAGTTGAAAATATGCATACATTGTGATGCAAAGCTGTACATACTATAGAGTATGTAACATGTTCATGTTCTATACTCTATAGTATGTACACATGTTCTATATAGTATGCACACGTGTTCATTAGAATCATGCAGACACCTAATTGTTGAGAACAGGAAAAATCAAAGAAACCGCCTCAACGCTTCTCAATAAAAAAGGAAAAAACTATCAGAACTGGGGATGCAGCTCGCAGGTAAAACATTTGCTTAATATGCATGGAGCTTTGCATTTGAGTCCCTGCAGCATGGAAGAAATAACTAAATATCATATACACCTTTCTACAATAAATGAACTTGATTTAAATACATTAACATATAGAGTGGGTAAAAATAATGTTGAAAAATATAACTCAATTGTGATGTAATATGTACAAAGAAAACATGCAAAATTTTGCTAATTTCTTAAAGGCACTAATATGTGTATAATATAATTAAGCATTTAGAAAATAACAAACTATTCATGCTTGTAAATACCTCTGAAAGCAGTGGGAAAAATAAGGATCTCAGTATGACTGATAATGTCTTATTTCTTTTATATATACTAGAATATATGCACTTTAAAAACTATAATAAATTAAAACAGTACTGGGCGTATTGTTCTCCATACTGTTCTGTATAAATTAAAACATTTTAAAATAAATGTTTAGGAACAACATATTAAGAATCGTACAAATCAAATAAAAGCAAGTAACAAAAATCTTAGGACATGAGCTAAGCAATAATCTTTAAAAATTTTGTAACTGCTAACAGGAAAATCATGTAGAAATTCTCAAACTTTCAAATCATTCAAACTTCCAAATGTAATTGTCAGATTTCCATTTAAAATAATTTGAGATTCTCAAGTTACCTAAAGTTGCTGAAAGAAAGTGCTACCCTAACAACACTTTGATCAACCAACATAGGCAAACACACACACACCTGAGATAAAACACTTCCTAAACTCTCGTTTTTACTCTGATGATCCACTTCCAGGCTGCAGTGTAAAGAACAGCCTTCTTCTACCTTTCTTTTTTTTTTTTTTTTTGTGAGTAGTGATGGTACTGGCAGTTGAACCCAGAGTTCTGCACACGCTAGGTAAGTGCCATAGCACTGAGTTCCAGCCCAGGCCCACAGTCTTCTACTTCTCAACCCAGTCATAGGGCTTTAAAACTCAAGCAAGATTTCCTTTCTAGGAGTTATATTATATCCACATTTGCTTTTTATGTCAGTATTTCAAAGACTGATAGGTACTACCAGTGTACTTGGTGTTCATTTCCTGGTGAATATTAATCAACTGTACTTATTCACATCTCCTCGCATTTCCATTGTAAGTACTTTACTACAGAAAGATGTCTATATTTCCTTTCTCTGCCCTCACCCACTTATCTGTATGACTGGAAGACTAACTTACCTAAATTTCGCTTAGGAAATGTGACTGGTACTAATTTTTTAAACTTCTTTCTTTCCTTTGCTTTGAGATTTGCTTTCCCCCTATATTTGACTATTATTTGGTTTTAAATACAGATTTTTTAAGAGTTAAGCACCAATAAGGTCAATTGAGAAGGAGTATACTGTACATACAACTGTCTATAGGATGTGCCAATACAGTTATGGGTTTTTGAGATACGGAAATATTTAATAGAGTCACATAGCTTTGCTTCAGGAGAAAAATGGACAAACAAACCAAAATCAAATACAAAAAGCCCCCCTCACTTTTAGCCTTGACTTTAATGAGAAGAGAATCTCCCTATACCATAGTACATCTTCAGCAGAACCAAGGGAGATGCCAAGTGACAAGGAATGACAGGCATATGTAATTACATAAGGGTAATTTTCTTATATCATAGTTAAATACATACACTTAAAAGATTACCTGGAAAGAAAGCAGTAGTCAAAGACTCTTTAAAATTCAAGCAGAATTAACCTAGACAAGAATGAGATAATTGAAATTAACTCTAATAATTTAGACAGAAGATCAGTTTGGTTTGTTTTTATTTTGAAACGGAGGAGTGTTACTGTGTTGCCCGGATGGTCTCAAAACTCCTGGGCTCAGATGATCCTTTCACCTCCACCTGCCTCATACCTGGGATGAGAGGCTCACACCACCACTTCTGTTTTTAAGCACTTCTTAAAGCACATTCTTGCAGGTGATCAGAGACTCAGAGAACACAGAAAAGATTTGTAGGATCTGTGGAGAAAAAAAGAGGAGAGAAATAAATTCGACTGCTTTTAAGGGTCTCTGTATGTCAGGTATAGTGCTAGACACTTCAAAGGATTATCTCATTTGACCTTCACACACACACACACACAAAAGCAAAAGACAAAACAAAGCAACAACCAAAAAAAAGCCCACAAAAAAACAACTATGTAGGCAGCTCCATTCTATTTCACATTTTGCAGATGAAGCATCTAGGGCAATAAAGAAAGTTTTTTGCTTAACCAATGTCACATATTCAGTAAGTGAAGGAATCATTGTTGGAGTCTCCAGCCTGACCCCCTGAGGTATACTTTTTTACCCTCACTACACTGTTTTGAGATCTCATCAGTCTGGAGCAGTGAGAGTTCTCTTTTTTCAATATTCATTAAAGTTTAGTCTTTGATGTGCCGTATTAGAATTATCCAAGACCTTTTTTTATCCAAGACATTTTTAACGCAGCAGATTCTTAGACTTCTCCTAAATTCTTTGAATTGATATGTCCTGTTTAAAACTTATCCATATTGATCATGTATACTGACTGAAAAAACTAAAGTGAATTCTAATTGATTTCAATATATCCAATAAAAATTAGTGTTAGATTTCTAATGCATTTAATTGATATTTTTTAAAAAGCAGAAGCAAGATATATCACGTACAGGTACAAATTCCCTATGATGCATGTTATTATGTGTATCTAAGATATACCACTAAAACAAAAAAATTAAAAATTAAAAAAAAGGAAATTGTTGTGTTTCAATATACCACGTAAAATAGTATTGTCATTGGAACTGAGTTCACTGACTTTTGTGTAATCCTTGTTTGTTTTTATAGATAGCAGGCTGGAAGGCTTCATGTGTTATATATTTTGGGTCTACAAGATAACTTTAGAAATATTTGAAATCTAAAGGAGGAAAATCGAAGCTAATACAATTTTTTTAGTGTTAGCACAACAAGACTTTCTGCTGAATGACTTTCCTGTATCTTATGCTCATACTCATGTGCATGTACAATCATGCCAAGGTTTTTTGAAGTCTTTTAAGTAATTTTACTGTAAGTTTTCTAAAGGGACCTAGACTAGGAGGAAAAGAAATCGGTTCTCTTTTTAATAGACTTCTCCTTTTCTTCTTTGATCCTACAGGGAAAGAAAATATTACACATAGATGCTAACAGATTGCCTTTTACACAAAGGTCATATGCAAAAATCATCTATATTTTAGAAACAAGAGTTTCTAAACTAGAAGAGTTTATGCCAAATATTTTATCACAAACATTGAGGTAAGGAACATGATGGAAACGCTGCCTGGAAAAGGGCAGACAGCACAGGGGATGTTTGAAATCCAGTTTTTATTAGACGTTCTAACACTGACATTCTCTGCTTCCTTGAAAAATACAATTACAGCCAACAGCCTTGTTAAAATTACTTTACAAAAACCCCCAGTGTCTCGAAATCTGATCAATCTTAGTATCTGATCAGATATTCCATACACCCTCATCCCCATGTACTATCTCATATCTCCGACCTGTCTTCTGTAAGAATTTCTTTTGGTTATTTTAACCAGAATCCCCCATCCCTCTGAGATCTCCTCTGAATACTTTTCCTTCCTAAATACTTTTCCCTCTGCTCCCGGGCTCTGAATTCCCATGTGCCAATGATATGTTTGGAATTAAGACCCATCTTTCTCTCCCACTATAAAATCCAACTTCAGTGCTCTCTATACCTATTGTGATCATCTTGAATAAAATCTGCCTTATCATGCTTTGATACATATCATTCAATAATGTTTTCTTTAATAGTACCTGACCCTCTCTTTTAAGAACCTTTCTAGTATTTTATTACAATCTCTCTCTCTCTCATGTTTTTTCTTATAGACATTATTTCTGCTTTTAGAATTCTGCCACTCTGATAAAACAAAAGGGATGAGATGACTTGAGTGGGGAAACTATAACAAGCATCAACTAGGAGAAGTTTGAAATGAAAGAAAGAAAAGAAAAATGAAAAGAAAAGAAGCAGCTGACATCTACCTTAGTTCCTGTTCATATGCAAGAAAATAAATATGCACAAAAGTTCGGAAAATCACCAAGTTTAGCACCCAAAGGGATCTTGCAGGTCTTTCAGAGATGAAGATGGATGAAGGCAAACTTCAGAGAGGTGAACTAGATTAAGGAAAGGCAGCAAAAAGGCATCTTTGGTCATTTACTGAATTTCACACTCTGTAAACTTGATACGGAGATTTAAAAATATTGCTTCAATTTTGGGGTATTTCTATGAATAGTAAAGTGATTGATTTTATTTTTCTGGTATAAATTGTATCATCATGCTTTTTCAGCTATCATGGACATTAATTAATTCAGCAAATCAAATCTCTACAGATTTAAATTCCTACTCTAAACAAAACCATATGTTGTACATGATACAAAGACAAAGCACAAAATTTAAGAACTGTAAACTTATGTGAAAAAAGCATTAACATATGAAAATTTCAATAGCATACAAAATTGATATATCTAGAACTATGCAAGATCAATTATTGAAAACATTCAATTTATTAAGGCTCTAAATCTAAAGAAATAAAATTTTTAAATTGATTTTAAAAATACTTGAATTGCCTTTTTAAATATGTATAGAATATGGAGAAGACGTTTTTAAATCCCATAGAAAAACTATTAAAGTAAGCTGACTTACAAAAAATATGTTACTTCTCTAAAAATAATCTCCTTGGCTATTTTTTCAACCTAAATATTTTAAAGGCATATAAGCTATGCATGATTTTTTAAAATCATACACATTACACAAATAATGAATAAATGCTTGTCAAAGATTTTATTTAACTCACAAAGAAAATTAGAAAAATGCTATAAAGAGTTTCAAATACACAAAGTGGACACACTGATAGGGTCTTAAAAGACCTGAAAAAATTTGTTGATTAAATGCAAAACTGGAATAAATATATAGTCAGTCAAAAAATGTGTATGTACTTCAGGAAAAGACAAATAATATGATGGTTTTTCAACAGATGATGTTACCCTTGTATGGGGGAACCTAGAGGATGTTATATACTGCAGAAAATCCACTACACTGCTGGTCCTTAGAGAGAAATTGAAAATGCATGTGCAGCAATCTCAGTGCATGACAGTTACCCAAGCAGCAAATCACTATACTAATACATGTCTGGAAGATATGGCGACCACTTTGAGCACCTCTTGCAATTGTAGAGGCCAAAGATAACCTGATAACTTGTATCAATTTCATGATGTCTCAAGAAATTTAGTATTAAAATATTTACACAAAGTTTCTTTTCCCGAAGTGTGTGTATATTTTTTGGCAGACTCTCTCCCTCTCTCTCTCTCTCTCTCTCTCTCTCTCTCTCTCTCTCTCTCTGTGTGTGTGTGTGTGTGTATACACACACACACACATTTTTTTTTTCAGTGCTGGTGTTTGAAGGCTTCACAAATGCCAGGCAAGTACTCTATGATGGGCATATAATGCCAGCCCGAAAGTCGTTTTTCCTTTGGGAAATGAAATAATTTGAACCTTCTCCTGAAAGACTGCATTTCTATGGGCCATAATTTTTTACTAGCTAGTCATCTTCTAAAAAGTAATACACCACACAAACAGAAACAAGAACAGAAATCGCATGATCATCTCTATAGACATAGAAAAAAACTTTTGACAAAATCCAACATCCATTCATGATAAAAGGACTGAAAAAAATAGGAAAACATGGTCCTTACCTCAATCTGATAAAAGCCATCTGTGACAAACAACAGCCAACATCATGCTAAATGGAAAGAAGCTGAGAGTTTTCTCTCTAAAATCAGGATTCACTATTACCACTTCTGTTTACCATAGTTCTCAAAGATTACCTAGGACAATAAGACAAGAGACATAAATAAAAGGGATATGAGTAGAGAACGAAAAAGTTAAATTATCATTATTTCCTGACATAGACCCCCCAAAATCCACCAGAAAAACTCCAAGAACTAATATCAAAATTCAGCAATGGAGCAGGACACAAAGTCAACATTCAAAAATCAATACCATTCCTGTACACCAATTTAAAAAAAAAAAAAAAAAAACCTCATTGAGAGGGAAATTATAGAAATAATACCTTTTATAATAGCATCAAGAAAAATGAAATACTTAAGAATTAACCTAACCAAGGAAGTGAAAGACCTCTCAAATGAAAACTGTAGTATTCTGAAAAATGAGATTGAAGAGAATACCAGAAAATGGAAAAATATCCCCTGTTCCTGGATAACCAGAACCACTACAGTCAAAATGGCCATACTTCCAAAATTATCACATATATTTAACATGATCCCAATCAAAATACTAATAACATTGCTTGTAGAAAGCAATCCTAAAATTCAAAAGAGACCTAGAATAGCAAAAGCAATTCTCGCAACAAGAGCAAGGCAAGGGGCATCACAATCCCAGACATTAAGTTACACTACAATACTACAATGATAAAAACAACATGGCATTGGCAAAAACAAAAAAACAAAAAACACTTGTGGATCAGTGGAACAGAATAGAAGATAAAGAAACAACTACAGACACATTCAGCCATGTTATTTTTGACAAAGGGGTCAAATCCCTTCTCTTGAAGAAAGGCAGCCTCTTTAACAAATGGTACTGGGAAAACTGGATCTCCACATGCCAGACATTGAACCTAGACCCATATCTCTCACCATGTACTAAACTAAAATCAAAATAGATCAAAGATCTAAACATTAGAACAGAAACACTTAATCTACCGGAAGATAAAATAGGTAAATCTCTGGAAGACAGGCATAGGCAAATACTTTCTGAACAAAACCCCGGTTGCACAAGAAATACTACCAGGGATTACAGCTGAGATCACAACAAATTAAACAGCTGCTGCATAGCAAAGGAAACCACCACCAGAATAAAGAAATAACTTACAGAATGGGAAAAAAAATCACCGACTACTCCAAGGACTAATACTATACTACATAAAAAAACTCAAGAATATTAGAACCCCCAAATTTAAAGATCCAGTTAAAAGTGGACATCTGGAATGAATAGACACTTCTCAGATGAAGAAATACAAATGGCCAATAAATACTTGAAAAGAATGTTCAAAATCCCTGGCATTCCACATCACAAATTACTAAGGACATGAAAATCAAAACCATGAGGAAATACCCCCTCACACTGATCAGAATAGCTACTGCCAAAACAAACCAAAGTAAAATTGCAAGTGAGGCCAGGATGTGAAGAAATTGGAACTCCGGTAGTTGGTGGTGGGAATGTAAAATAGAGTAGTCATGGTGGAAAGGGCAGGACAGTTCCTGAAAAAGTTAAACACAACATTGCCATATGATCCAGTAATTGTTCTTCTCAACACATACTCAAAATAATCTAATTCAAGGACTCTGATGGATAATTGCTCATCAATGTTTCTTAATAGTGTTATTCCAATAACTAAAACATGATAACACCAAACTATTCATCAACACATGAATAGAATAACAAACTTTTTTGCATAGAAAAAACTGCTCTTGGATTTTAAGATGAAATGGACTTTCTTAGAGTCACAGATATATGACATAAGAGAAAGATAATACATTCTGGAAATTGTAGGAGAGTTACAAGATGTGCTTCCCTTTTTTGTACTCACTACTTCACTGATATTTGTAAACTGTGTTCAGAATTTAGGATTTATAATTGCTTAGTTGAGTTTGAGCCTGCGAAGGGAACAAAGGAAAGTCTGGACACTGTGAACAGTAGATTAACGCATTAGTTTTACTACAAAAAATAAAACAGAAACATGTTTTTAAAAAGGAAGTTTCTTTTGTGTAATCCTGTTCTATTGTGTATAGTAAAAAACTGAAACACATTTATTCAATAGTTGCAACTACTATTTCCTTACGATTTTTTATTTTTTTAATTAGTTAATTAATTAATTAATTTATTTATTTATTTTTGGTGGTGCCGGGGATCGAACTCAGGCCCTTGTGCTTACAAGGCAAGCACTCTAATCACTGAGCTAAATCCCCAGCCCACGATTTTTTAAAACAACCTTGGCATGTTGATTCGAAATCATTTTCCATGTTAGTTCTGATATTGTACAAACCAAACATTTATATATTATTAAAGGTAGACATTTTGTTTTTGCAAGAAGGGCTGGGCACCAAGGGTTAGATCAAAAGCAAATGCATAAACAAGAAGAACAGATATTTATTTTCATGAAGGTTGAAAAAATTTTATGCTCTTTCAATAAATTAGCGAAGAAGAGTTTGAAATGGAAGGTAGTGGCTGTTAATGAAACTGATGTCTAAAGCTATTCAGAAATAAAAGCCATTAACACTTTTTTGGGTAAATTTTAACTTTAGCAATAAAATTCAACTGGAATCAGTCCATTCTTAATAGAAAAATTCTTCCTCTAAAATAATTTGAATGCTTTCATTTATTGAAACTACAATGTTATGGATCTCAAGGTCCTTACATTTTCTCTAGCACTTTTTCTTTTACTAGTACATCATTCTTTTTCTTTCTGTAAGTGTGCTTTTTCAAATGTTTGAAGTAATGGAGTTTTCATTTTAAGTTAATGCCTGGAAAAATATAGCAACAAGTCATCAGCTTTGACAAAACTTTGATCACAGATACCAGATAATAATTAACATTGTCATGTGCAATACACATATTGTGAAACCAAGTTAATTTTATCTTAGGGCAGGGTGCTGGACATTACTAAAGAAGGTTAAATATGCCTTGATTTAGCCAGGATTTCGATTTGAGATTTGAAGACAACTGTGAAGATTATAATTGTAAAGAAGACTGTGAAGAAATATAAAATAATCAAGACAGATTATAAAAAAATAAATCCAAGGACTCATCACAAAACTTACTTTTAACCTTCTCACTTTCATCTACCCAATGTGTCCTCTTCTAACCTGTGGCAATCTCTTATAATGATTTTTGAAAAGAAACTCACAGATTCATATTTGGAAATAATGGAAGAGGACAAAATATGTTGAAGTTCGATGTAGATGATGTTGCCATAGGAACAGCATGAGAATTCACTGACTTTTGATGGTTCATAGAGCTTACCGTCCAGTCCTTCAGTGTTTAGTCCGACATGAGAGAAATGTGACTGGTAAATTTTTAGGCTAATGGGGCTATGCCAGGAGTCCCTTTTCTAATTAACTTTAATCTTTTGCAAATCCATGAATTCAGGTTCAGCAAAGAGATTATCATTTATATAATCATGACTGAGTATTTAATAAGAAGGTGGAGATCCTTTCAAAATGCTAATTTGATCTTCTGAAAATCCTTTAGTGGCTCCTGGTTAACTTGATGACAAAACTATAAATCCTTCACAGTGACACACAAAGGTTTTAGCATTTGGACCCAACCTTCTCTAGAATCAACTTTCCTAAGTGTTTGGTGAAAATTAGTTGCCATATTGACTTACTTGCATAATTCCTCCAAAATGCCACACATGTGCCACAAAATGCCACAACAGGCATTTCCAAAGAGCACGTTCCACCTTCCGTTTCATTGAGAAAGGTGTTCAATCTCACACCTCAATTCTGTTCTTTCCTTTCAGACTGTTTTTAGTTAGTCTTTCTTCTGTGTTTCTAATACATCCTAAATGTGCTACCACCATTGTATTTATTACTTGGAATTGTAATCATGTCTCTGTATCGGTTTTACTTACCTGACACCGAACACTTTGAGAGCCAAAACTGTATCCTGTATTTCTCTTTCCAATACATTCAGCATAGTTCTCAAAATAAGTACTGAGGGAAAGATGAGTGATTGCATAACTTTACATTTACAACCTGTAATACATAATAATCCTTCAGGGTAGGTAGACTTCGTTCTTATTTTACATGTGAGGAAAGAGAGATTAAAAAAAAATACTCTTCTCCTTACCTAAGGTGACACAGGGAATGAGTGACAGAACAAGAATACAACACAAAGCCTCTAACTGTAAGTAGTACCATCACCAAAATAATCTCTTCAAATACATGCAAATTTCTCTTTACCCAGGTCTTGCCATTAAAACAGCATTGAATATTGAAAAATGTAATTATTTGTATTTTGTGAGTAAAAGTATTATTATTTTTAATTTACCAATGACGTGTATTGGTACATTGCATACATGATGATCACATTCATCATAGTTAATTTGTACCGTACATGATACATCTTGGTTTTCCCCACGCTTCCCCAACCATCCCTTCCATTCTCCCTCCTTGTCCTATTTACTGCAGGTTTATTTACATTTTAACATTTTTTACTTTTCTCCTTTCTCTTCTTTTTCCCTCCCTTCTTTTCCCCCTTCTCCCTATTTCTCCTCTCTTTTGAATACTATCTTTTTTGTTTTTTTGCATAATATCTACTCTACCTCCTTGTCTTTATTGACACTTATGGTTTCTCATATCAGAGAAATGATTTGATGTGTACTCATGAATGTCTCATTTATTTCACTTAAGAGTATGCTCTCAAGTTGCATCCATTTACCTACAAATATCTCCATTTTATCCTTTTATATCAGAGTATCCTTTCATCCTTTCATAGCAGAGTAGTACTCCGTTGTGTAGGAAACCCATATCTTCTTTAGCCATTCATTGGATGTTGGGCATTTAGGTTGTTTCCAAGACTTAGCTATTACAAATAGTGTTGCTATGAACATGGTTGTGCATATATCGCTGTGGTATGATGATTTTAATACTTCTGGGAAGATACCAAGCAGAGGAATAGCTGGGTCAAATGGAATCTCTAGCTGAAGTATTCTGAGGAATTGCCACGCTGATTTCCACATTGGTTGGACCAGTCTACATTCCCACCAACAGTGGAGGAGGGTTCCTTTTTCCCCACAGACCCGCCAGCATTTGTTATTGGTTGATTTCTTGATAGTAGCTGTTCTTACTGGAGTGAGATGAAATCTTAGCATTGTTTTGATTTGCATGTCTCAAATGACCAATGAAGTCGAACATTTTTTCATATATTTATTTGCTATTTTTATTTCTTTGTCTGAGAAATGTTTATTCATTTCAAATGCCCATTTTTGGATAGGGTCTTTAAATTTGGGGGGGGTTGATTTTTTTGAGTTCTTTATAAATTCTAGATGTTAAACCTTTGTCTGAGGGACAGCTGGCAAAAATTTTTTCCCACTTGGTGGGTTTTCACCCCGCTCTATTGTTGATTTATTTTGCTGTGCCAAAGCCTTTTATTAGAATGTGATCCCAAGTGCTGATTCTTTGTATTATATCCCGTGCAGTCTGGGATCTGTTCATTCATATATATATATATGTGTGTATATATATATATATATATATATATATATATATATATATATATGTATATGTATGTATATATATATATATGTATATATATATATAGAGAGAGAGAGATAACCATCATCAATCAAATCTTAGAAAGAAATTTAAAATTATATATTAATTGCATTTATCTCCATTAACATACAAGTATCTTAAAATGTTAAATACTGGCTTCCATTGAAAAAATTATTAGAGGAGATCAAATTGTTCTTTTCTTTGGGATACTGAGTGTTTTGATTAAAAAGACCTATGGTTTAGGTTAGGTTATGATGACAGAGGTAAAGGATGATATGATTTTACATAAAATAATAGAAAGGATTTTGGGTTACCTAGTGGTTCACAAGGAATGTGAACTTAAAGGTAAAAGATAGTGAAAAAAATATTTTCTTTAGAGAAAGTGAAGGAAATTCCAGAAACTTCTCATAAGCGTAAGGCCTAACAAATTACCAACACCAGGCAGGATTATGTGGAGTGAAAGTGAAGTGACTCAAATAAGGATGAGACAAAATATCAAATTTCCTATCCATATATATAAGTATGGAACACTTTAAAATTTTATATATTTATATATGGAAGAAATTAAACATAGATGAATGAATATTGTTAAAGAAGAAACTAAATTCTATAATTTCACTGTATTACAAAATAGAAAAATATATGTTATACTCCACAGAGTTTTGTTAGTGAAACACTGGTAGTAAAAGTTAGTTTTGTGTATTATTTTTTTAATGGTTTTGGGCAAAGGCAACCAGAGAAAAAATTAAGTATGTTCATAGGCAACTAATAATAAAAGATAGAAACTGATTCAATAGAGTAGGGATTTAAAGAGATTTGAAGTATTCACAAAAGAATGAAAGAATAACCCTTAGCTACATCTCCTTGAAACTCAAACCTAATAATCTGTGGAAATAGTAGGAAGAGTTTTTTATGCATCAAAATTTTGTTTACAATGAAGTTTGAGTAATTTTCTTTCCATATTAATAAATGGATTTTAGGGTGAAAGAAATTATTTGCAGGAAGCACCTCCACTGACAAAATATAAAATTTAGTAGTTTATAAACTACGAAAATCAACTGTTTACATATAGTTCAGAGTTGGCAACATACAATTCTTTCTCCTTGGAACTATTAGCGAAGAATCTGAGTGGGGCAGGTGTAGTTAGAACAAAAAATTCAGCAGGGCTTTTGGCAATCCCAGGAAATCGAAGTGACAAAATCAATCTGAATAGAATTAAAATAAACAGCTGATTTTCTCCACCAGACTTTTGCCCAATCCTGAAGCTCTACAAGATGATAAGATAATTAGATCAACTGAAGACTTATGAAAAGCAGAATGGAATGTATTATGGTCTAATGGGATTCAAGAGGCAAAAATATCCTGGGATCAAGAGACCTACTTAAAATTCCAGTTAAAAAGATGAAGGACATTTAAACACAGAGGAAGGTAGGTCTGCCCTCTGTTCTAGCAAAGCTTCAGTTTCTTCAACTTATCTCTGTCTCTATTTTGGATAAGATGAAAACAGTTCATCAATTTATCTGTTTAACAGAAAAAAGAATGAGATTTGATGAAGTTTGTATGCATTTTGCTTAATACTCAATAAAAAAATAGGGATGTAAAAAGAAAAACTGGATAATAGAAACAGATACAGATGATTAAAATATTAGAAAAACTTGATAGGTATTTCAAATTACTATGGTGCTAAGCACAATAAAGAAAAAAGAAGATAGTTCCAATGAATTAGAGTATATATAATTTCAATAAAAATGGAATCTATAAAAATGGGCACTCTCATATGTCAAAATTACAATGTATAAAGTTATAACCTCATTATACAACATTAACAACAGACAGGAAACATTAGAAATCATGGTAGAGAATTCAAAGGTAATCCAATAAAAAATATACACTCAGGAGTAGAAAACAAAAATTTAAAACATAGAAAAATAGATGATACCATAAGGTATATGTGGGACAATATCTCTTATAGATGTATTTGGTGACTTTAACATATACTAAAATCCCACGAGTATGGGAAAGAACCCAAGTGTTGCCAGTGCAATATGTAAAATAATAACAAAAATCACGTATATCTGAAGGAAACTGTCAATGAACAGAGTCAAGAATCTAAAACACATGATAGTAAAACTACTGACAAGCCAAAAGGGATAATTATTTTCAAAGGAGCAATGCTCTTGCTCAACACTAAAGTAAAAAGCCACATGACAGAAAAACGACATCTTTAAAATTGTAAATAGATTATTCAGGTCAAATTACAATTGCAAATCCAGCTGGAAATGTCAGAAAAATTGAAAGCAAAAAGGATAGAGAACTCTAACCACAAAAAGACTCATGTAGATACACTGCTGTCATTCATAGTAAAAGAAGAGAAACCACTACAAAGTCACAGGATCTTCTTTCTCCTCGTCTTCTCCTTCTTCTCCTCCTTCTCCTTTTCCTTCTTCTCTTTTTTCCTCTTCCCCTTCTTCTTTTCTTCTTCTTCTTTACTTTTTCAGCAGTCTGTCCTCAAGAAAGATAAACTAATTAAACTTATTACCCAATAAAATAATTTTAAATCTATAAAGCAAAATCTGACAAAAAGAAGAAATAGATAAAATCATAATCAGGACAGGAGAATTTAATGAAGTTTGAGCAAGTGCTGACAAAATAAAATGACACAAATTAGTTTTCTGAAAGTCTCAAAAACACCTTTCACAAACTGACCTTGACACATGTAGAAATTGAATTCAACAATGATGAAAGCCATATTATTCTCAAGTCCATGTGTAACTTTTACAAAAGTTGAGTGTATTCTGAATTATAAACGATTTTTCAAAAGTTCAAAGTTTATTCTCTGGCCTTAGTGAAATGAGTTAGCAATCAATCACTAAGATTTCCATGTCCTAGAAATTGTAATTATGTTTCTGAAAACCCATGAGTCAAAGGAATATAATAATAGAGATGAGAAAATGTTTTGAACCTAATGGTAAGGAAGATATATATATCAAACTTAATTTAAGCTCATAGACACATATCTTCAAGAATGAAATGAACATATTGAAAAAAGCAAAATGTTAAAAATCAATGATCTTAATTTCTATTCTCATCAGCTAGAAAAAATAAGGCAAGTCAAATAAGGAGAAAGGATAAAGAAATAACAAAAGACACACAGAAATCAACAGCCTGGGGAATGGTGTCTAGTAGTGAATATTCTCAAGCCCAATTCATATTCTTTAAAACAGTTAATAAAATTACAAATTTCTTGTATACCAACCATGGAAATATAGGAAAGCACCAAATTTCAATATTAGAAATAAAAAGAAGTATCAGCAGTGTCCCAAACCATTATGTGCTAACTAGAATAAAATTTCAAAAACTTCATTCAAATATATTATGAAATTTAAATGAGATGGACATGTCTTCAAAAACCAAAGTTTTTCAATGGCTTTACCACCACTTGCTATTACAATGTTCTTAATTTTTTTCAATCTGGTGAGATTGGCATTCTGAGTAGTATCTAACTATGGCTTTCATTTGAATTTCTCTCATTATTAAACTCTGAGTATCTTGTGTGTTTTCTTTCTCTTTTTGGGAAGTACTCAGCCAGATCTTTTGTTCATTTTTCTATCAGATTGTCTATTTTTTTATTAACTTAGAAGAGTTTAATATAATATTTTTTCTGACATCTTTGATGTATGTATATTATACATTTCATCTATCTTCTACTTTGTGGTATATATTCATTTCACCTATCTTCTACTTTGTGTTTTTTTTTCTTTTCTTTTAAAAAATGGCACCTTGAGTAGAAGTTCATTTTAACATGGTAAAATTTATCAATACAGAAAAGAATTTTTCAGGACAGAATAATACTAAAATTATGATTAGTCTCTTATCTATTAAAATATAGAAATTCTGGAATTGTGGTGTATACTTGTAATCCTAGCACACTGGGCAACTGAGGCAGGAGGATTGGACTTTCAAGACCAGGCTGGGAAATTTAAAAATTTAGTAAGATCATGTATCATGTACAGGCACAAATTCTCTATGATGAATGTTATTATTGTGTATATCTAAAATGTACAATTAAAATAAAATTGAAAAAAATAAAAATTTAGTAAGATCTTGTACAAAATAAAAAACCAAAAAATGACTGGGAATATAGCTCAATGCAAAGTCTGTGGGTTCAATCCCAGTTCAACCAGAAAGAGACAGAGAGAGAGAGGGAAACAGAGAGAGAGAGAGGGAGAGAGACTTATTTTTAAGGAAACATTAACACACAAAAAAATTCAAGGTTCAGATGCCTTCTCTAGTGAATTCTTCAAAAACAGGAAAGAAATATCAACAATCTTACACAAAGTCTTCTCAGAAAACTCCTAACTCACTATGGAATCCAATGATATATAGAAAGCATGATACGTCACACACAACATGACTTTATTTCAGTAATAAAAGGGTAGCTGCAATTGGTTGCAATTCAGAATGATAATAAAGGAAGGGTGATTTCAGAAGATTTATTAATTGGAAGATGATTCAGATTATTTGTAAATAGTGTGCAAAATTTGCTGTTAGGGAAGTCGTAATTTCTTAAATGTTATCACAACATGATGGTAAGTGCTATTAGGAAATGATGTGAAAGACAGTGTGAAACCGCTTATTTTCTAGAGAAATATATTCTTATTAATTTTTGTTTTAAGGTATATTATCATGTAAAGAAATTTAAGATCAAGAATTATTCTTCCTCATATTTGCCATTTCGTGAAATTTTATTCATCCTGATCAACGTCCTTTAGCATTTCATGTAGCACCGTCTCCTGGCTCGGGAGTTGGCTTCTGTTTATCTGAAAGTGAATATTTTATCTTTGTTTTTCATACATCCTTTGCTGAATATAGCACCTAGATTGGCAGTCATTTTTATTTTATTTTACTCAGCACATAAGCATGTTATTACATTGTCTTCTGAATTGTATTTTTATGATAAATTAGTGTTACTTCTTATCTGGGATCCCCTATCCCATATCCTTCCTCTTTGTCTGTTAGCTCCAATTACACATATGTCAGACTTGTTGATGTAACTCTACTGAACACTGAGGAAATGTTTACTTTTTGTCCAGCTTATTTTATCTATGTGATTAATTTCAAGTTATTTTATTTCCTTTTCTTCAACTTTATTATTCCTTTCTTTGTCTAGTTTACTCTTAAGCCTACTCAGTGATTATTTCAAATATAATTTTCTCTGTATGTCTGTCTTAATTGCTTACGCTTTCATTAATTTCTTAACTATGTTAAAAATAGCTCTCTTAAATCCTTAACTGCTTATTACACCTTTGTCATTTTTAATTCATTTATACCAAATGATTTTTCCCTAGTTATGAATCACATTTTCCTGCTCCTTCATATGGTTTACAATTTTTATTGTATATGGACAAATTTAATGTGATATTTCCGAGTGTTTAAGTTTTATAGCCATCCTATAAAGTGTATTCAATTTTGTTTAGGTAACTGACTTACTCGTGAATCAATCAGTGCTTTTTAAGGGGGGTATACATACTTTTTAAACTCTTAATTATTATTTTTAACAAAAATGATTATATTTTTTCATAGTTATAGAGACACTGTCAAAACCAAAGCTGAACTTCACCTCAGTGGGAACCATAGAGGTATAAGTAAAGTATTTTCAGTGAAAGTAGTAGCTTCTAATACCAGATCCTCTTGGCACTGGTGCCTGACAATTGTACATGGGTTTGACTTTCTATGATACTCCATTTGTTCCTCTCTATGTCTCTGTTGCTTAAGCTAACTGAGTTGCTCTCTTCTTTGATATCTCAAGACTTCTGCTAATGTTGGGGTGCTCTGTTGAAGAGGAGTGGTGATAGTGGACATCCTTGTCTTGTTCCTGGTTTTAGAGGGGAATACTTTACATTTTCCCTGTTTTGATATGTTGGCTGTAGGTTTGGCTTAAGTGGCTTTTATCAGATTGAGATAAGGTTCTTTATACCAGTTTTCTTCAGGGTTTTTCTCAAGGAAGGATATTAGATTTTGTCAAAGGCTTTTTCTCTGTCTATTGAGATGATCATGTGATTTTTGCTTCTGTTTATGTGATATATTACATTTATTGATTTATGTACATTGAATCATCCTTACATTCCTGGGATGAAGCCTACTTGGTCATGACATATGAACTTTCTGATTATCTGTTGTACTCTGTTTGCCAGTATCTTGGCAAGCTAAATGAATAGATACTTCTCAGAAGAAATACAAATGGCCAATGAATACGTGAAGAAATGTTCAACATTCCTGGCCACTATATAAACGCAAATTAAAACATCACTGAGATTCCATCTTAACCAAGAAAAAATGGTCATCACAAAGAAATCAAATAATAACAAGTGCTGGTGAAGCTGTAGGGAAAAGGTAACCCTGCTAAATTAGGGGTAGAACATAAACTAGTGCAACAACTGTGGAAATCAGTATGAAGATTCCTCGAAAAACTAAAGCTAGAAATTTCATTTGACTCAGCTAGTCATCTTCTAGGTATCTGTCCAAAAGAGTTAAAGACATCATATTACTGTGACACATAGATACTCATGATTGTAGCTACACAATTCATAAAAGCTACTTCTTGGAAGCAGCTTACATATCCATCAAAGGATAAATGGATACAGAAAATGTAGTATTTACACACAATGGACTATTATTTTTTTATTTTTATTTTAAACCAAGAACATGTATTGGTACATTTTACATACAATGGTCACATTCATCACATTTATTTTGTACCTATACATGATGCATCTTGGTTCTCCACCCTCTTCCCCACCCCTCCCCTCTGTTCCCTCCCTCCCTATTTATGGCAGGTTTATTCATCATTTTCCATATTTTCCCTTTCCCTTTTCTTTCCTTTGCTGCCTTTCTGCTTTTCCCCTTCTTTCTTTCTAGTACTCCTCTCCTTTGTATATTATCTTCCTTTTATATAATATCTATTACACCTCTTTGTCCTTATTTACAGTTATGGTTTCTCATATCAGAGAAAGAATTTGATATGTGCTCATGAGTATCTGATTTATTTCACTTAAAACTATGTTCTCAAGGAACATCCATTTATATACGAATGACTCTAGTCTATCCTTTTTTATGGCAGTGTAGTACTCCATTGTGTAGAAAAACCACATTTTCTTTAGCCATTCGTTGGTTGTTGGGCATTTAGGTTGTTTCCAAGTCTTAGCTATTACAAATTGTGTTGCTATGAACATGGTGGTGCATATGTCCTTGTTGTATGACGATTTTAATTCTTCTGGGAATATCCCCAGTAGGGGAATAACTGGGTCAAATGGAACCTCCAGTTGTAGTTTTTTGAGGAATCTCCATGTTCATTTCCACAGTGAACAATGGAGTATTATTCTGCCATAAAAGAAGATTAACTACAGTCATTTGTAGGAAAATGGATGGACCTTGATACCATAATGTTAAATGAAATAAATCAGACACACAAGGTTGAATATCACATGGTTTCTTTTGTATGAGAAACTCAAATTATAAATAGTGAAATAAAAGATAGAGAATAAGGAATAGGGATATAGGTCTTTCCCAAATGAGAAGAGAATCAAGAGGTAGAAGGAGGAGAGAGGTTGGAGAGGGAAAGGAGATTAAAAAAGAAATGAATATGTGTTACGTACATGTAACAACTCCACACAAGAAATGTAAACATTATGCACTTCAAACATGCACTAATAAGATGAATTAAAAATTAAAAATGACTACACTTTCCTAAAAGGAGGAATATAAATGAGCAAACCCCAAAAACAAAACAAAAAAGCATTCTGGTTTATGATGGCCATTGTGATATTCTATTATTTTGACCTATGTTGGTCAAGACTTTGGATTTCTCAGTGGCCTCATGTTTTGATGTGTCTCCCAGGGTTCTGCCAGGAATCTAATGACAGATTAGTATTTAATCTTGCTGTGTCTTCTTGAAACTTTGGCAAAACAATACAAATTAAAGTCTCCTTCACATTTTTTTTCTCATAGAATTAATGTTTTGGAAAATAAAACACACATATATATAATATATATATATATATAAATAAATATATATATGTATATATATATATATATTATATATATAAACTTTCCAAACTAATAGGGTCATATCTAAAGGATACTAGCAGCCCTGAAAATGAGAGGAATTTATATAATCACGATGACTGAATAAAAATGTTGAATAAATTAAATAATTAGTTTGTACACAAGGTTACTGAAAGAAGTAACATCTTTTCCTAAAACCAAAGAAGAAGAAGCAAAATTAAATGTGATACCAACTAATCCTGTTAAAATATCCACAAGTACTGAAGTGTTACTGATTGTTTTTATTGTCCTATATAGTTCATTTAATTGACTATCTAAAACTGCATATCTTTTGAATTATATTTTAAGAATATCTTTATTGGCATTAAAATTAAACATTTAATCATCATCAGTTGTTTCTTTCAATTAATCTTTCATATCATAACAACGAAAATAATTATTAAAGAAAAAACTTAAATTGTCATTTTACTGGGGCAAATTTGTGTCCACTGACAGTCTGTTTTCGTAGTCATTGGTAAAGGATAATACATCTGAAGATAAAATCGTTAAGATGATGAGTGCACCATTTGAAATGTATGAACATTCCAATGGCGTTATTAGAGGTAGACAGTAGTGAATCTGTAGTGGTATTTCTTAGAAATAATTGAAATCAAGCAGATATATAATTATTTTCTTTTATTTTAAAGTTGTTTTTTATAACCAATAAGTCATAGCAGAAAGTAATATTTACAGAAGCTTTCAGTTGACATTACACATATTAATTTGTGAAAGACAATCTTCTAAAAGTTCAGTTTATTTTGTAGAACTATCACTGCTATAAACATTAGTATTAGATAAATGTCTCAACTTTTGTGGATATTTATCCCTAAAATTTCGCTTACATATTAAGGAGTATTTAATAATGGAAATGGGTTAATTTTTGACAAAGGAGTATATTCTTGAAAGGATACAAATGTACCTCTTCAAACCTAACCCATGTTCAATCCAGTATAAAACCTTATACCTCTCTTTCATGCTGTTATACTTGCTAATCTTAAACAAATTGTGGTTTTATATTTTCACTTGTTATGTCAAGCTTGCACATTATGAAATAACTCATAGACATTAAAATTGTTACTTTACAGCAAAGTAGTCACATTAAAAGCCTTTTTATCTACAAAAAAACTAAAAAGTTTTAATTCTTTGATCTTTTAAATAGTAAAAGTAGAAGTTAAAAAAAAATCACGGACAAGATCTCACTTACAAAACATCTTTTTTATTCCCTAGAAGATTATTTTAAATTTTTATTATCTTTTTGTTACATTAAATTCTTTTTTTTTTTTTTTTTTTTTTTTTTTTTTTTTTTTTTGTGGTGCCTGGGATCGAACTCAGGCCCTTGTGCTTGCAAGGCAAGCACTCTAATCACTGAGCTAAATCCCCAGCATGCAATTAGTCTTATCTATTTCCTTTCCTCAACTCTGACACCCTTCATTCTATAGTAATCTGCTATTCTACTTTCAGGTCAACTTTTTTTAGCTTCTGTGTATGATAGATTCTGCAGTACTTGACTTTCTGGCTGACTTATTTAACTTAACACAATGTCCTCCGGTTCCATCCATTTTGCTACAAATGATGGGATTTAATTATTGTTATGGATGAATAATACACCATTGTTTATGTATGCCATGTTTTCTTTACCCATTCATCTGTTGATAGGATCCTAAACTAATTTCATATCTTAGCTCTTTTGAAGAGTGCTGCAAAAATAGGAGCGAGCAGGTGTCTCTTTGATATGCTTATTTCATTTCCTTTCCACAGATTTGGAAGTTTGTTCTAGAGATTTTCTTTGCTCGCTCATGTTTTTCTTTTTATTCTTTTTTTTCTTTCTTAATGGCTATTTCAAAAGACCTGTCATCGCATTCAGATATTCTTTCTTCCATTTGATCTAGTCAATTGTTGAAACTTCCAGCAGAATGTTGCATGTGACTCATTGAGCTCTTCCTTTTTAAGATTTCTCTTTGATTCTTTCTAATAATCTCTATCATTTGTGAATTTCTCATTCCTAGTCTGCACTGTCTTCCTAATTTCATTTGACTTCTTAACTATATTCTCTTATATCTCACTGAATTATTTTAAATTAATTTAAAAAATCATTTCTCGGGCATTATATTCATTTTCATTTCTTTGGAATCCGCTGCTATAGAGTTGTGGATATTTTGCAGCTGTTATGTTAACTCGCTTTCTTTATCTTTCTTGTGATTCTGACTCAGTCATGGAATAGGCAGCCATCTCCATAATGATGGGGAACAGGTGGAATACTAGGTCCTTATCTGCTTTTCATCGAAAGAATTCTTTGCGTTTTCTTCTGGCATAATCAGGGGCTTAATAGGCATCTTTGCTATGAAACATGACTCTTCCCTTGGGCATACAGATGCCTAATATTGTTAACTAAAATCAGAATGAAACTTGGCTTTCATTTTGTGTTATTTGGTACTGTAAATCTTGAGTAAAATCTCTTCTCATACCTACATAGGGGTATGAGAACCACAAGAACAAAACCACCCTTTAGCCATAAACATTCTAGAACTATGACACCAGTACTGAAAATATGATCAAGTGGACCCCAGTCTACCAGCTGATCCACAAAACCTGGCTGGTCTCCTGCCTCTGTGTGTGGATCAGTCTGAACTTCAGTATCAGAGAATGATTACTGCATCTAGATAAGATATAGTCCTTTCCTATTGTCCTTCTAACTTCCCAATCAAAGCTTATTTTTTTCCTGTACATTTATGATTGAGTTTTAATTTTGATTTCTACTAAAGAACACAGGCTAGCCAGTGATGTTACTACATTGAGCTTTGCTCACATGGTGGATCAGCTATCTCTACCACTTTTACAGAGTGGCCTTGGCAGCTTTCTCTTGAAGATGTGTCTTGGCCAATCAGTGTCTTATGCTATGTGGGTTTTGATGGTAGCTGGGCACCATAATGTAGTCTCCTTGCCCATCTGTCTGGTTGTGATTAGGTCTTTTAAGTTTGTACATCATTTCAGAGTTAGAGAGACACACTAACTCTCTAGGCTATGCAAGGATGGAGATGCTCTAGCATTGCTGGAAGATGTGTAGACTGCAGAGTGTGTGGAGATCCCAATGTGTGGCTACTCCCACAATGGGCATAGTGACTTATTGGCTGATGGAGGAAACAAATACAATATATACTTCTCCATACTTAAGTCACCAAGTATTATCCTTAAGTCATAAAGGATAATACTTCTATTTATTCTTATACAAATACAACAGTAGTATCAAATTTTAATCAACAATTAATTGAAAGGGGGGAAGGTGGTTACTGTGAATATCCCTGTGAATACCTCACTCCTCTGCCAAAGAAATGTCAACTATAGCAATCATCTTGTCCTCTTCTAGAATAATCTTACATAGAAGGGAATGATATTCTTTCTGCAGAAATCGATGATAATGTATCTACTGCTATTTTGAAGAACTAATCACACTCAAATTGTAATGGACATGTATGGGTGTCCTATCCATTCCTTATCCTCCTTTTTCCTTGGATCTATTGCACTCCTGCCAACCATTGAATTCTCGCACACATGGTTCTGGGTGAGCAATGAATTTACACTCTGTGGTCCTGTTCTCAGGCATAGTTGTTTGGTCCAGGTTTGGGCATCTGTCTCAGGATAGATGAGTTAAATTATTTTCTGCAGTATTTCTGTTTTAGGGTGTAGATAATTTACTCATGATGTCCCTACTTGGCTAAGAAAGTTTTAAACTTTGTTAATGCTCATTGACCATATTTCTTTGTCACACAGAGAAGACTGATTTACCTAGAAGCAGAAGAATAAAGTCAGAAAGAAAAAAGCAGAGATGTGTGATGGAGAGACTCTGATGTGTTTTAGTCTCTGAGTTGTCATTATTTAATCTCAACATTGACTTTGGTCTCTGTAAATCAGCATAATATACTTGTGATGATTTATTAAACTCTCTGTTATGCATAACTAATACAGCACACAATTCTATAAAAATCTTAGTGGTGCTTGGATGTGGCAAACCATTTTGTATTTGTGCTTTCATATTTTTCCCTCTGTTTTAAAGTAACCACTTATCAAGTATTTATCCAGATACTTAATAATTAGGTGAAATGTCAGTTATATCTAACATACTTATAAATGTTGTCTATATATCAACAGTCTAGTTCTTTGACACCTAGGAATCTATTACTTTAAATGTATCTTTGTAAACCAGATTATTAGATAATACAATATGCTTCATTCACTAACAAAAAAATCCAGTTGCTGTATATTCAGATTATTGATCACAAAACTTAAACTTTAGACTATAAATTTTAGGGTTGGGGATTTAGCCCAAGTCATAGAGTACTTACCTAGTAAGGTCAAGGCCCTGAGTTTGATCCCCAGCACCTCTCCACACACAAAAATATACATATAAATTTTAAGCATTTTTACACTTATGTGTAAAATTTTCTTATAGCTCCTCTACAAATAGTGATAATAAAATTTTCTTATAGCTCCTCTACAAATAGTGATAATAAAATTTTTGAATAATCCCTGTGTAGTAGATACCAATTTTCTGTAATTTCCTGCAATTTTGCATATGAAGAGCTGAGATATCAAGACGCTTATCCAGTGTCACAAAACTCTGAAATGGTAGGTTTGGGGTTTGAAGTAGGCTGTGGGTCTTCCAGAGTTGTTGCTCACAGCCAAGATGTCATGCTGCTATACTGCAAATTGTGTAAAACATGAAGATTAATTACTCAGCAGGGTTTTTGAAAGCAGAAGAAAGAGTAAGCACATGTTGAAAAACAAACATCCTTTTCGTAGTAACTCAGCTAGTTATGCAGAGATTAGAATGTAGATTAATTTCTAACTTCAGATTAAATATGTAAGTCAATAAATCCTGTAATAGAAGGTGCTATATCCATTTATCTTCTGTTCCCTGTAATAAGGGAGCGGCTGATGGTGATTCAGTTTATTTTAAAGAGACAAAGCAATCTAAAATGTAACACAAAATATAAAATTTTAGTCCATGTAGACACCTAGGACGGCATTCAGAATTTGAACCGTGGAAATATGGATATGCTACCACTGAATCTCTGCTCTTGACAGAGCTAAATGTTCATATGATAAGAAAGTTTACACAAAAAAGAAAAATAATTCAGAGTCTTGAAATGTTATTTGCTTCATTTGGAAGGCATTCTCAAATGTTTAGCTGGCTCAAGAGAAATGGTGAGCTCCTTTTTTGTAAGTGCAATTTTTAACAACAACAAAATCACACGAAATTTTACAAGACAAAGTTCCAATGTCTTAATTGCATTATGGTTCTGACATATTTCTTTCCGCTACAATCATACGGAACTTGGTCTCCTATGGCATAAAAGTAATTAACAGAAAAAATCAAAGTGACAAAAAACATTTTTTTTTTCTTCTTTGGGGGAAAACTAGTCATAAAACTATTCATACATTTTTTTAAATGCCTATCATCTTTGAGTTCTTCTAGAGTTTGACTTAATTTATATTAACCAAACAATTATAAAGAAATTATCTAGAACAGAACAAAAGAGTTTAACAGGTAGGCTGAAATAGAATTACATATATATTTTATGTTTTATAAATTTTATATATATTACATTGAAAAATTTTATTATTAAAGTATATCAAGACATAGAATTAAAACAGTTGGTTTTTCAAAATTGGCATATTTCATTTTCTCTTATGACAAATGTGTTCCTTAAAACAGAAATATCTACACAGATTCAGATGAGCACTTTGTAGTGTATTAAAATTTTCTTAATTTTTGTCCCACCTTCTAACTGATTGTTTACCTAGTAGCTTTGGCTAACAGAAGCTATAGTTTTCACCCCTGCATGTTAAATGCCTGTCAATATGTTATACGAGGAAAAGGAGATTTTGCAGATGGAATTAAGGGCCTATTAAACTGGCCTTAAAATATGAAGATTATGCTACATTATTATGTAGATTTTGTAAGAGGAAAAAGAAAGTAGAAAAGTTAGTCAGAAAGACATGGAGGAATAGAAGACACAAGAGATGAGGTAGAAGGACTCGACCCAGATTCCTAATTTAGAAGGTAAAGGAGAGTCATACGCCCCACAGAATACTCTGGTGCTACAGCTAGTAACAGTCAAGGACTTCATTCCCACAGCTGTGTGGATTGAGAATCAGTCAACAAACTGGAAACTCGGAAGTGATTCTTCCCTGGAGCCTCCAGTGAGGCTTCCTCACACCCATTAAGAAACCTTGATTTTAGGTCAGGGAGCCTATATTGAGATTTGACACAAGGAATATGAAATACTAAATGTTTCATATGAAGCTACTAAATCTGCAGCATTTTTATCATATCAGTAAAAACTAATGCAATTACAAGCCTCATTGCAGGTATTTTATTTGAATTTGTACAATTATCTTCATGACAGTTTACATTTTCTGATGCTATTTCAAAAATGTGATATAAAGATTATGAGGAAATCTTAAAGATAAATTAATCCACATGGTTGTCATTATTTGCTTGTAGTGAGAAGGAAGAACTATTGACAAGATCTGGCACAGGCAGAGAAAATGAAAAGAGAGATTGAATGAATGCCAAAGTGTGGTGTGAAATTTCAAGTGTTCCGAGAATTACAAAGAATTATTATGGTATATCATAAACTTGTTAGTTACTATGACTGTTAGGTTTACGCGGAGCGAGGGGGAAGGGAAAAGGGTGACGACGCTCGCCGTGGGAGAAAGCTTTATTAAGGTGCTACAGCTCCCCCCGTCACTCGAGTGAGAGTGGCCTTTTATCCCTTAGCCGCCCCCCCTTTCGTGACGTTGGCGGTTCAAAAGTGTGTTTTTGGGATTGGTCCTTTCTATATGGGGTGACCAGGTAGTGGACACCTCCCCTGGGCAAATTGGCGCGATGGACCTAGTTGAGGACCCTAGTCGGGGGGGAACGGTCATTGTTTCGGCGGGAGATTCTGGCATAGAGACGGGGGAAAGGGGCTTTGTGAGAAACCAGCAATGGCCATTTTGGCATCTGGGGAGGGTCATCCTAACAATGACTAGGATACCATGATACTATACGAACAATCTGAACAATCTTAACATTTTTTCATTTGACCGAACAAACTTTTATCAAGCAATGCCTCAAACAATACACACATTTATAAAATTGAAATACTAATTTCTATGTTATCTAACATGATCATCATAATAATACACTACAGTAGGTAGGTATTCTCATTGTGATATAGCTATAAAAATACCATCAAAACTTGAATTCGGGCTCATATTTCAAAATACACATTTCAATGAATACCAGTGTGGTGGGCGGGCCCATTCTATTGCCGCTGCCCTTAAGGATACTCAGAAGCTAGAGAAAAGGACTATGAACAACATTATTTAAATTTGAGTTCAACATTATTTAGTTCATTACATGTAAGTAATAACGTAAGTATCAAAACCTCAATTTCCTGTAAGAAGGTACTTAAAAGTTTTAAATTAATTAGAAAATAAAGAGAACCACATTTTAACATCATCTCCACTACATTTTGTTTTCTTAATCGCTCACTTTGTTGTAACTTATTTATTTGTGAAGATTAACTGAGTGTTCATACCCTAACAACTCAGGTGAAATGTAGCTACTTTACTGAAAATTAATACAGAACATCATTTCATTGTCAGCTAGAGCCTGTTCTGGTCATTTAGAAATCTTTAGCTATGAGGTGTTGTGTAAACTCGATTTGAATATTTTCTCTCTCATCCTGAGTTGACAGAGACTGAGACTATGCTATGTTTAGATAGACGTTCCTATAATGAAAGTAGGAAATAAATGATATGAGTCATTGATTTAAGAAACTGGAAGTCAGCTGTGGTGGTGCATACTTGTAATCCCAGCACTCCGAGAACCTGAGGCAGGAGGATCAGAAAGTTAGCCAGAGTTTAGCCAGGACAACTTACTGACTTAGCAAATCTGTCTGAAAATAAAGTGAGAAAAAGGCTATGGATATAGCTAAGTGCAAAGAGCCTTGGTTCAATCTCCAGTACAAGAAAGAGAGAGAGAGAGAGAGAGAGAGAGAGAGAGAGAGAGAGAGAGAGAAAGAGAAATAAATAAGCATATACTCTGCTTAATGTCTCTTATTTAGGGGAGCTACCTAGTGAAAACAATCACTAAAAATTTCTTCTTTATAGAGACAATTCTTTATTACTCTAGCAGAGTACAGAGAAATAATTTAAAATAGTTAATTCTTCAAAACAATATGTTTGGATTAAATACTTCTTTTATCTGCGTGTGTTTACACTGGAAAATGATTAGAGATCTTAGTTAAAAATGGCAGACTGAACATATGTGTTTATTGCTTCTCCCTATAGTGACTCTTACATGTCCAGGCTGTGCATTTGTTAAAGAATGCTGTGTTTGAATGGGACAAGAATATCAAAGGCAAGGCCTCCGTAAATTGTGCAAGATAAGTGTTCTATAAAAGAGACTTAATGAAGGAAAACAGAGGAGAGAGATCCCCATCCAAGAAGAG